>CAJNOJ010000145.1:249490-260437 GCA_905250025.1 Adineta ricciae | reverse complement strand
TCCTTTTTCCCGCTAATGCTTAATTTTGTTATATTTGTTATGCCATCAGAAGTATATGTAAAACAGTTTCGCACGACTATTAAGACATATCGTGATGCTATAAAACGACGTTTAAAATAGACTTTAGTAAAGCAAACTTAACCCTTTACGACCGGATGTTGTCTAAAGGTAGCAGTTTGTCGTAGGGGGTACAGCGTTTTCTAAAAAGTTCGCCGTGAAAAATTGATCTCTATAACTAAATAAAAAAGAATATATAGAAACAAAACTTTTCGCTTGTTGTCTTCTGGTAGCCGGTCGTAAAGGGTTAAAAGAATAATTTTTTTCGAAAAATAAACGTGTACTACTTGCTTTTCAGGAAAGTATTTGTCTTTGCTTTTCAGATATGATATTCGTCTGGGTTTTACTTTTATTTTCTGGTATATATCCAAATATTCAATCTCTATCATGTATTAACTTGGGATATGTAGCAAACATATCTATTAATACATTTGATCGAAATGTCTTAGAGGCGCTACTTGATGGTTATGAAATGGATGGAAATCATTCTAAATGTCTTGTGCAGATGGTAGTTATGCACCGTGGGGAACAATTAGATCTAAAGTTTAGTAAAATGCTTCAAAATGAACCCATCTCACTTAATACTGTGAAGTTTCTTACATTGGTAAGGTATATCGATAAAGATGACACAGTGGCTGCACATGCTTTAACATCTGCATGTTCAAACTCCGACGGTTGTGATAAACGATTTATACTCGATCATGTTGACTGGCTCATTCGGATAAAGTTTGATGAGTTCTTCCGAATTACTTTTCAGCTACTCATACCTGAAGATGATGCACTAAGTAAGTATCTTGAGGGTGAGTGCAAGCGCAGATATTTCTGCTTTCTCAAACACCTCTCCATTGTCGCGCACACTTGATCCTGAAATAATCTTTGTACAACATATATAGACCACAATCTCTTCGGAAAATTGATTGGACGGGTAGCTTATCGAAAACCATTAGATCACATAATGAATTCTTTTATTCAAACTCACTTATAATATTTTTCAGACAGATGCCATCTTGTCCAATGTGGTCATAGTTTTTGTGGCGCTATGTGGACACATGTTGAAACCGATATTAAACAAAGCTGTAGTAATCTACCACGAGCTCAGTTTCAGGCTAGAAATGATTTCAATGTCAATACTCGCGAGGAAACTGCATCGTATGGTTTCTTTTGTAATTATGCACAGTGCAACAACTTAGATATTATTAAAAAATTGCAAGACAATGTTAAAGAAAACTACGATCTTTTATCACTGCGCAATGCACTCGGTTTTCGCAGCGAATCGAATGAACCTATAACAACTGCAAGCTCGACACTCAATATCACATTTTCTCAATATTTAATTGAAACTATGTCAAACGTGTCCTCACCTATGATAACCAATGTGTCCGCAAAGCATATGTCAGCTTCTACACTTGCTACAACAGAAGCGAACGGTTGTATCACATGGCAATTTCGAAGAAAAAATATTATAGTGAGTTTGGCTGCACTTATAATCCTTTTAATTGTTTATTAATCCACTCAATTTTATCGATCGCAACCAACATAAATTCATTTTGCTTTCTACATCAAGCAATAAATGTCTGCTTCTTTCAGCTGTGAACTATAATAAAATATGAATTGTTGCACATCAATTGTCAGTGCTTATATTAATGATACTTACCTGGTCGAATCTGCTCCTTTTTTTCTTCTCTGCTTTATATTTGCCTAAACATATGTATGCTAATCAAATAAATTAATACATTGAATACAACATTGATGTGTTACACAAGCCAGCGTATGCGATAGTGTAGATACGACTGAGATAAAGAGGATGTGAGTGAGTATCGCATCTTGAGGGTGTGAGTTTGAAAATAGGATTAAAAAGAAACTTTAATTAGAAATCTTTTCATTTGTCCACGATACAATCTAATCGTATTTATGTGACGTATCCACAGCGATGTGCTCAGATAAGTACGAAAAACTTATCCAAAAAGAGCATGAAATCAAAGCAGGACTTGAATCCACATCTTCCAATAACCGGTCGGCTATTTTACCAATTAAACTATTTGATTTTCTCTTTAGTTAATTAATAAAAACATATTAAACAATCAAAATGAATATAGATATAGAATGTTCAGGACAATAATTATCAAATGATTATCTAATAAAGAATCTTTGTTGTTGCACGAGGACTAACGAGGGAGATTTCCTAGGTGTTTAAAGCCTTTAGGTCCCATCTTTTGGCGACAAGTAGACATCAATGAGGTATGAAAAACCCCAAGAGGATTTGTGCTCTTGCGTCTTTATTGGCAAGATATCGAATTCTCAAGGTACATACAAAAGAGACTGAGTTGAAAAATAATCGTTTTCAGATAGTAGCACAGTATTCAAGTGAAAATATTTCAAGACGTCGCGTATCACTCGTGTAATCTATTCCGGATTTAGTGCTAGGTCATATCTCATCAATAGCACTTCTGTAGGCTGTTTATCAGAGCACAGACGACCCATAACTCTTCATTTCACATTGGATTTCGCTATTTGTAATAGAAAAGCGTGCACAAGAGTGAATCAATGAAAATGATAGTTCAGATAAAAGTGATTGAAACATAGCGGTTTGGCACACCAGCTGCAGCAGATAAAAGGAGCTGCGCTGTACGAAGGTGCAGCGCATATCGTTGCATTGAAAGAAGGTCACACTTCACCTAGTGTTTTGAAGGACTCGGGATATTTGTCTATGTAGCCGCTCGCATACCAAGCGTACTAGATCATCGGACGAAATACCTTGACAGAGAACTGGTTGTGAGTAAGAGACATGAGGCGACTGATGTTATTCCGTTCGCTCATGTTAATGTCAAGTTCATTGAGTAGCACGCGATCGTATAATCCTCGAGGAATCACTTTCATCTACCTGTTGGAAAAGACATCGACTTCAAAGATGTGGGAGTGACCACTAGTAATTGATTGCAGAACATTTCACAACAGATCGGCTACTTCGCATTCACGATGTGTGACTATAGTGGCGGAGGTCGTACTATTTGATACAGTAGACGATAAGTTTGATGCTCGATCGGGGAAAATCTTCAGAACGTTTGTGGAATTAATCATTTTGGACTTTATGTAAAGAAACCGATATCGGATGGTTGCTGGTATTTCAATTGTATGTCAGAAACAACATCGTGACAGGATACCGAAATGAAAGAAAGTAGAGAAACGTAAACGAAGAACACGTGTAGTTATCAGTTCAACATCTTGGTATGCCGGCCAGAAAGATGAAAAGATAATTGCTAATGTATTTTTGGCTCTCAATAATTTTTCACAGAGTATAATGAAATCCAATGCGAAATGAAGAGTTATGGGTCGCCTGTGCTCTGATAAACAGCCTACAGAAGTGCTATTGATGAGATATGACCTAGCACTAAATCCGGAATAGATTACACGAGTGATACGCGACGTCTTGAAATATTTTCACTTGAATACTGTGCTACTATCTGAAAACGATTATTTTTCAACTCAGTCTCTTTTGTATGTACCTTGAGAATTCGATATCTTGCCAATAAAGACGCAAGAGCACAAATCCTCTTGGGGTTTTTCATACCTCATTGATGTCTACTTGTCGCCAAAAGATGGGACCTAAAGGCTTTAAACACCTGGGGAACCTCTCTCGTCAGTATATATTTTTGAATTTGTTACGAAGTAGTTTATATGATGATACGCTGAAACGAAGACGAGATAATGAATGATCTATAAAAATAACGTTCATATTCTTATGAATGATGTTATCAACACAAAACATCATCCTATGTTAGTCATTCAGTCGGGGATAAGGAAGTCAGTCTCGACGAACATTACTTGTTATTACAACGATAAGCACACGCATATATTTAAAAAAAACGTAGGAAACAAAAATTACATGAAGAATATTGATATCTGCTCATTCAGCCATAACTCAACATGCTTTAACCAACGCAAGCCACAAAAACGCTCTTCATTTGCTCGAAGAACAACGACACGGGTAACTGCTGTATTTTTACGTCTATCATTGCAGGTATTTATCCATCGATTATCCAACAAACATCATCATATTTCTCACCATAATCAAATAATCGGTACCGGAACCACAACTTTTATTTGTGTACTAACTACAATAAATATTTTACTAACATTTTTTGCAACTCGATCAGTCAAACAGCAATCCACACCAACATACAACGTCCTCTCAAGGACAAATCTTATTTACAAATTTCAACCGCATATTTCATGATCACACCATACGAACACATGAAATGCGAGATAGACCAGTACCCTAAACTCTTTGCGCGTCCTAGCATAGCGTTAGAAAATAGAATGATAATCACCTACCATAAAATCATCACCAACGAACTGATTCTTTCCCACATTGTTCAAGGATATTTCGCATTGATGTTGAACACATTTCAGCAGTGCCTTCTTCCTTTTTTTCGACGGAAGATCTAGATGAGATGTGTTCAGCATCAAGCAGGTATTCCTTCGGCGTTTTTCCTATACAGACTTCTCATCGGCGTGGAACGGGTCCTGTAGATTTCATATAGCTCTGTGGGAGAAATTGCGCTGGGAAGGTTTTTATGTGGATGGAATACATATAAGGATATGGATGATTCTCATGTAGTAAATGCAGAAGAGTTATATCACTGGCAGACTCAAGACATGGTGCTAAATTGCGAATGGTTATCTTTCTGATTTCGAAGTTATTTTATGAAATATCAGATAAGTCACAGGTTCAGCTATCAGGTCGTATTGATTTGTGTTACTTGTTTTCCGGCATAGAAAGTGGATTAGGTTTGCTCAGTGTCTTGTGTTGCGCGTAAGGAGTCGAAAGGATTAGCTGAACATTGTATTACTGAATGGTATGTCTTCCAGCGGATGTATACTATAATTGATGAAATATTTAAGGAGAGTGGTGTTTTCTTAAGCTTCTTGCTAGTGAGTGGCGAACACTTGTGTATAGAATAATCGTGACCAATCGTCTAGCAGTGTTTAGACAGAATAAATCAAAAGTGTAGGAGTTCACCAGAAAAATATGAAATGCAGATGTTTTAGGACAAAACACATATCTAGAGACACTATTGGTGCAGGATGTTAAGATGTCAATCAGACATTATGTACCCAAGACTATAAAGAAGTTGAGCATTTTGTTTGATTAGTACACCGCCTGTTAAACTGCATTTCAAAAAGGAGAAAATATATCAAAAGATGTAGCGTAAAGAACTCTACAAGTTATGAAGAGGTTTTGTAAGCGGCGTGGCCAAGCGTTACGGCGTCCCATGTTGTCAACTTTTGAAAATCATATTTTGTCAATAACAAGCGATATGCTTATGAGATCTTAGATATAGATGAGGATTAACTAGCTCTACTAGCACTGAAAATTCCATTGAGTTATCACAAGTCATTGTGACGTTACTTGGAAAACGTACAAGGTAACTTAAAAGACTGAGTGTTACGGAATTTGGTCAATTTGTTTCTTATTTTCTACCGAGGACAGTTTGGGGACCTTTTTTTATGATAACTATAACTATGAAACTTAGCATAAACGACTAAGAATATTGCTTTCTATGAATTGAATATTTCATTTTCAGCTTCTTTTCAAAATTTTATTAAAAACCTCTTTCATTATTTTAACAAAAAAGAAAAGTAAAATCAGTTAATTTTCGTAATTTTGTTTTTTTAAATTCATAAGAAAGAAAAACGATCATGGTTTTATATGTCAGCTCTGCAATTCGATATGCAGATCAAACCTATTTATATATTTCAAAATCATAGTCTGCGTAACGAAATTTTTAACCTTACTCAACGAAGGAACGGATGGCTGCCTGTGCTGTAAAAGCATGAAATAAGAAAAACAGAATCATTTTCGTACTGTCGAAGTATGATCACTAAAACTTTCGCATATTTGAAGAAGAAACGGCGTAATTATAAAATAAGCAGTCGTCTATTTATTGTAGCGCTTTTCGCAGTGCATCTGTTGGTGTATTTTGTTTCTATAAGGGGTGAAGTTAATTACGAAAAACCTGAATACAAGGCGCAACCTTTCACCATCTATTTTTACAGCTTCTCTGTATGCTATTACTTTTCGTCTTTTTTCAAGTATATTTAGGAGAGAGAGCAGTAGGAAATAAATATGAGAAGAAAAGAGAGATAACTGCTGAGAAAATCATTTTATTTCATACAGAAATGAAAGAAAGTATTCAAGCTTTCGTACTACGCATCCGGTGTACATCATCAGGAAATGTGTCGACATTGTGAAAAGATATTCGAGAGGACAAATGAATTTTGTGTAGCGAAGTATTGCGTTGACAGGAGTGATTGTGATGATACCATCGTTTCGTTAGGTAAACCATAAATTTGAGAGGATAACCAGCATGGAGATTGTTCAGTGGTGAGTGTCAATGAGAGAAAGTTAATAAGCCCATTTGAAAACAACATGTTAATAAAACAACAATGATAACATAAAATAGTGATGTGGTAAGTAGTTTGTCACAAAATCATACATCGAATATGAATAAAATGACATAAAATATCACATTAAAACGCGTCAGTTAGTATGTATCGATTGATAGATTAATGAACAAATGGATCAGTGATTATGATAGAAGATAACAACATACGTGAAAATATGAGTGAAGGTCAGTTTAAGTAAAGATGACAGTAAGTTAAAAGTATGAAAAGTTAACAATATTGATAGTGGACGACAGGTTAATAGCATTAAATCACCAATTAGATTGAAGATTGAAAGTGAGACAAATAAATAAGGTGAATGAGACATGTTTGGTAGAATGTGAAACTAAATACACTGGTTTATACATTGGTTAATACAGTTATTCACAGTTGGTAGATAGAGAAAAATAAATTATCTATTGAAGAATAACATCAAGAGATGAGACAGTGTTTATTTAAAGGTAACAACAGGTATAATGAAGAGCAAAAACGGTGACATTGAACAATGTGGTTAACTACATTAATATGATAACATTCATTCTCGTATCAGATTCATGATGTTATATTAAGCGAAATTGAGAAGTGTCGAAAGATTAAATCTGAAATATAGATCAGAGGTGTTACTTCTACAATGGTGATCTGAATGCTATCCGATGGATGGTGTTTGTTCAGAGGCCTACAGATAAGTCTTGATAATCTGAATTCGTGAGATGAAAGGAACGTTTAGAGGTCAGTGAGATAGTGATTGAGTTAGATACATTGAATATGTAATTCTTTTCACTGACTAGTAGAGATTCGTTCGATGATAATATAGTTGAGGATTTCGCACCAGTATTCTGCTCCTGTTAATGTGTAACTTAGATGAAAACTGATCGTTATGAAGTGTTGAGCTTTCGATTGATTTGCTATCTACAAACTAAAAAGGAGAATGTCATTTAAATTCGTTCTTCTATCTTTACAATCATGTGTCGGATAAATATATATGAATCTGTTGATGAGAGAGATATATACATAGAAGGTAAATGTAATGACAGAACCATATTAACAAGTGTGTCAATGCTTTTAGATGTATTGGGAGAGATGCGGAGAGTGTCGGCCTAGTTGGTATAGCGGATCACTTCTCACAACATCATCTTCAATAATCTTCCGGCATAACAATTGTTGCTACGGGCTGTATATAATGAATAGATTCTGATGATTTTCTTTTCTATGTTTAGAGAAGAACGAGATGAGTATTGAAACACAGTGATATGCGACAAAGAGAGATTTCTAAGTGACAATGTGCAAAGTCAAGAGAAACTAATCAACTGAATGTTAATTATTTGTGAGGTTCAAATTGAAGAGATAGAAGGGGAGACAAGAATAGAAGAAGAAAGAAAAGTGAATAAATGTATGAGATTAAGAGGAGAAATTGATCTATGAATGATTAGCTGTTTGTCTGAACAATATAGACTAATTATTGTGAAGATGGAGGATGGAGAATGAAAAAGGGAAGAGAAAACTTTCTTTATTGTCTGACGAAACTAGATCGTAATTTGGATTGTATTGATGAACATATAAATAAGCATGTAGTTATGCATATCTTCATTGCAATCAATTTCTCTCATCTTTTAAGCTTATTATTGTTTTAACATGAATGCTATTTGTGAAAATGGTCTTTACAACTTATGCTCGTGCAAAAGGAAATAGCACTTGCCGATGAATTTACCATTGTACGACGGCCATTGTCACTTTGACTTGTTTTTCAAGTATAATTTAAATGAAGATGAATTTTACTCACAACTGTCACATGGGAGAAAACTCGTCTTGATCGATAACCGTCATCAATTTTACAGATGGTTCGTAAATTACGCAATCGAAAGTGAAAATGTGAACGTATTCACAACTTATGGGATTCATCCAAAATATCTGTCGGTCAATGCTCAACGGGGGTTACAGCAATTGGAAGACATCTTCAAGGATAAAATTCATCTTAAGACAACGAAAACAGCAATTGGTGAATGCGGCCTTGATGATACGAGCGAATACTCGCTCGATATCCAGTTATATATTTTCAACTTTCAGCTAAAATTAGCTTCTGAGCTAAATCTTCCGGTTGTTCTTCATGGGCGCAGAAACGATGTGTTTGAAATAATGTTACCTGAATTAAAATCGAATTTGAATGATTAGCACAAAATAAACGACTGATTCGTCTTTCTTATTTGTATGCATATGGACCACATAAGAAATTCAATCAGATTTTGAAAAAGACTCTATCGGAAAACCTACGTCGAACTGATCATCAAATCCGCGAGCATAATGAATTAAAGATAAACATCATGACACAGCATCGTTATTCATTGAATGCTCTTCTAAGCCAACAAAAACCAAATCATCCATTGTTGGATACAGCAAGAACAATCTTTCCAAGTAAGTGTCTTCTGAAGATAAAAACTATTCTCATTTCTCTCTATCTGTTCACAGGATTCGATGTTGATACTTAAATCAAATAGTGGTTCCATTTGTTGCTAAACAAACTTTCTTTTTTTACAGCTTGAATTCTGTCGGATTGNTCTTCAAAAAACAAGAAGACGAAGCAAGTGGAAGTAACAGTTGAATCGGCGAATGATGCAAGCGGTATAGGAGCGGATGCATCTGATCGACGTGTTCAGTCACCGCATGGTTTCAAAACAGTGATGCCGCAATATTCGAATATTTCCAATCAAAAATTAAAAGAAATGTTATCAAATATCAACGAACATAGTCATAAAATCGTTTGCAGTTTAGATACAAACGAGAAACTGCAATCGGTTCGAAACATGATGCATCTAATTAGCACATCCTATTACATCTTGTTGCAAAAAGATGCATGGCAGGATCTTCATGATTTTGGAACAAAAAATGGTACATGGTCGATGAAAATATCAAAAAGTATTGCCAGAGATCACTGTACATGTCAAATGATTACTCCGCCAAAGCGTTTGATTGAACAACGTCAAAAAATGATTCAACGTCAAATGTCCAAGACCGGTATGGAATTACAGAAGCATTTTCTCGACTTGTTAACGTGGACGCAACAATGTTCACCTCCAATCGATGTCCATCAAATATCAGAAATTATGGATCAATGTGTTGAAAACGGTCTGCGTCGATTGAAAGATAAATTCAATTATAAAAAGACCATGTTACAACACAATTATGATGACCAGCAAGCCATTACAAAATTTTATTCGTTACATCCTACTAAAGAGCAAGTAAGTGTAATCCAACATAACAAGCACGATATGGGTTCTTGATTTCTTTTTAAGATTCATCTAGCGAAAAAAATATGGCAATCGGTAGCTGCTGAGTTCAAAGTGAAAGAACGACAAGAGATCCTACGAAAACGTATTTCATTACATCGTCTACCATCGTCAATAGATAGATCAGTTGATCAAGCTGTAGACGACATTAAAGAGATGCTTGAATCTTCAGTCATCGATGATGACGAGTGTGCCAATTTAGCATCACGATGTTCGAAAACCATTACACAATTTAAATGTGATATAATGGTGTTAACACTAGCCACAATGGACAATACTATTCGTGGTCATATAAAGAAGGTAGCAGAATTGAGACAAAAATTTCTGTCCGATCACCAACATAGATCACAATTGGTCGCCAAAGAATTATATGACGTAATTGAAGAACGGATACAAACGTTGCGAACACGTTTGAATACCATGCTTCAAAATAAATTGAAGTCTTTTTTCGACGTGGCTCCGACGACACCCAACGAATAAAGAAACAACATCAATCTTGTATTCGCCGTCGTCGGAGCTTGACTTTTATTTATACAAAAATCACTGCTTCATCGCCATTTGTCGAAGTTCAATTGAATTTAACACCATCTCAGATGCTTATGTTTATCAAAGGCCTTCAATATGTCATACCATGTCAGAGTCGATTTCTACATCGAACAAATGAACAAATTATTCAGAAACAATATGAAATGTTGTTCAATACTGTTACCAATTGTCTACAAGATTGAAAACGCTTGTTCATGAATTACATGTCAAAAAGTTATCTGGTCATTTAAATATTCGTGCACGATATGAACATGCTTTACTGAAAAATATTCGACGTTTAATTGATAAACAACCTCATGCCATTGTACGTCGCACAGATAAAAGTAAAGTCTTCTACATCGGAAAACGGACGATTTTCTACACGACACAGCAGCATATATGACGATCATAAATGCTTATGAAGTTTTCTCTGATGGCAAGAGTCCATTGCATAATAGTTTAACTGCAGTACAAACATTATTGGGAGCATTATTACAAGAAAAAGTTATCGATAAAAAGTTATGCAGTAAACTTCTTCCCAAAATGAACAACCTAGAATTGGCTCATTTTCATTTTATACCAAAGCCTCATAAAGTATGTGATATACATTTATTTTCGAGTTCTATTGAGTCTATCAAAG
>CAJNOJ010000145.1:220907-249472 GCA_905250025.1 Adineta ricciae | reverse complement strand
CGTACTCGTCTAACTGCAGTACAAACGTTATTGGGAGCATTATTACAATAAAAAGTTATCGATAAAAAGTTATGCAGTAAACTTCTTCCCAAAATGAACAACCTAGAATAGGCTCATCTTCATTTTATATCAAAGCCTCATAAAAGTATCTGATATACATTTCTTTTCGAGTTCTATTGAGTCTATCAAAGCTTTTTTTAAAACATACTAGCCTGGCACTCCATTGAGACCCATTGTTGCCTCAATCAATGCACCAACAACGAATATTTCCAAGTTTCTCAATGACCTTTTAGCTCCATTGTTTTTGAAAGTAACTCGAGAAACAACATTCACGAACAGTATTGATCTAGTTCGTAAACTGGAAAAGTACGCTATCGATGGTCATCTGATGACAACGACCAATTTTATTACAGCTGATGTTAAAGATCTGTATACTATGATACCACGTATAGGTGCATTACAAGCATTAGCTAGTTTCGTGGAAAAATATTCCAAACATGGCCATATAGGAAATTTTTTCCATCGATCATCTAATGCGAATGGCTCGTCTCATCTTGGATAAAAATTATTTTGTCTATCAGAATAATTACTATAAGCAAATTCGTGGAGGAGTTATGGGTTCGACTTTTACTCAAGTTTTAGCCAACATCTACATGTTCGTCATGAAATGTATGTCATGTATCAGGAAGATTCTTAGAGTCCCAATCAAAGTTCTTTTTTTTCTTCTTCTCCTCTTCAGATATATTGATGACATTTTCATGACTACTAATTTATCTATCGAAGAAATAACCAATCTATTAGAGAAAATGCAACACAAAGATCCGAATATTAGTATCAGCTACAAGATCGATTCAGCCAATGATTGTCTTGATGTTGCCATCGAAAACAATCTTGGTCATCTCAAAACTTCCATCTTTCATAAATCATCTGCTGAACCATACATCTTGCCGTATACATCGGATCATCCCCATCATATTCACCGAAATATTCCATATGCTGCATTACTACGAGCTGCTCGATTATGTTCCAATATACGAGAATTCGACATGGAACGGATCCGAATTGATGTATCATTATTGTTAAATGATTATCCTTTTGATTTTATTGCAGAACATTTCCAACGATTTTTTGATATAAATAATGCTCAAAAGGTTGTCATACAATCGAATCAAAAAAACCTATTCTCAATTACATCATCGATTACTTCATCAGCTTTCACGACGCGAGAAACAATTGCAATCAATGATGCAAAATTATGATCAAGTACCTGGCGCTCTCGTAGTGAAACCATGGAATACTAAACTGATGTATCTAAAATTTATCTTCGAAAGTGGTCCAACACGCAATCTTCAACCAGCATTTTACAAATGCTGGACAAAATGGTACAAATATTCGGGTTCAATTGTAGGCGATGTCAAAGTCACATCATGCATTCATACAAATCCAACTCTTGAACGCCTATTTGTACGAAAGAAGCCAGCCAAAGAATTGTTACAAAAACTAAATTGACTGTAATACGTCGAAACAATCCTTTGTTAAATGTTTGTTTAATTGTAAATAAAAAAAACGTTACAAAAGAAAAGTTAATCAAAACACTTTCATTAAACTTATTGACGACTTTTGTTATTCTTTTTTTTCAGATTGATTTAAGATATGTTTCATTTCCTACAAGCACTTATTCAAATATGAACAAAAGATAAGCATATGTTATCATTTCTGACATAGTTTGGCACAAATTTAATCGTTCCTAGAATGAAATCTTTTATTCCACTTAAACGAAAATGATCGAGAATGTCTCACATGTAAGAAGAAATGTGTACAATTTGGCTTCTATCAAGCAACTTGTCCCTACATCGTCTCTAGATTTTCAGATAGGAAAATATCACTAGCATAACGCTATACATTTGATTTTAGACGACGAAGACACAGATGTATCTATCTTCTAGTTCAATTCAATGACTGAGATATTTGCGTCAAAGTAGCTTTTGACGTGTAGTTGAAATTTCATATACAACATCTTTTGTTTGTTTTATATGAATAGATTTATTNAAACATTTGATTTTGGTTTTACACCAAATAATGCAACTGAAAATGTATTTATGGCAACAACAATCGATTTACGTGATGATCGAGGAGGGTGAGATGAAAAATAATCTGAATATGACGAGATTTTCTTTTATCACAAAAAGTGTTCATCCTCGAACAAAACTTGATGTTGGTTATCGTCTTTCTCGGTCTGGTCTTGCTATGGTTTATAAACAAACAAATGTCGCTTATCAAGGACCAATTCCAAATGAAGTTGTACGAGATAGTCTCGATCGAATGAATGTTACATATTTAAGTACATTTTCATCATCAATTGAACTACGAAATTCGAAGGGATTTGAAGTAAATGTCTTCTTGAAATTTTCAATGAAAAAGAAATCTTTGATTTAGATATGTTGTGAAGATCAACAAATATGTATGTTAAATGAAACCAATTGGTTATCAGTAACACCTATTTATGATCCATTTTCGCCGATTACTGTTAAACTTCTTATACCAACAATATGTCAATCGAAATCAATTCATGTTGTTCGATATTTGTGGAGAGAAACGCCTTGTCTTTTTAAACAAGCAGCTGTTTATAGTACAGCAGATTCAAATTTACATGCTCCACCATTTATTCGATTTTTATAAGAAAATAAATAATGAGCACATTTTTTCTATATTTCAAATGTGAAGAGAGGGAAAATCTGTTCGAATTGAAACTCTCAACAGTTCAAGATCACAAATATACATTGTCAAACGTATGAAAATGACCGCTGAATGTTTGGTTAGTCGAAATAGTTATTGCTTTACTTGACGCTTTATAAGTAGAATATTTTCGATCAGAATGAACATCACGACTAGAAATCGACATGTTCTGTCGATAGCGAACATAATACTTTTAGTCTTGTATATGTGTTTTAATAATTACATTCATTTTACTAATAATTTCACTTCTCTTCTCCGTATGTCCAAATTGGAGGAGAGTATACCGCGTCAATTGGTTACAAAATAGCATGAGATGCCTAATTCGACTTATATTATAAGTCGATCCCCTACAGGCTAGTATCAACTCGAATATAAATAGATATCTATAATGACAAACTGGTTGAGTAGCTGACCGCTTCTCACGGCATAGATGTTTATTGACTACTCTACATGACCAGAATGTGTCTACTTCACAATAAGTCACACGCTTATATAGAGAAGAGAGAGATGACCCGGAGATAATATGATATAGAGGTGAGGGAATAAAGAACAGAAAGAGATGAACGATATCATTATCGTTACAATATCTATATCACACTTATAACAATTGCGTAGATAGGAATAGAAATAGATTTAGTTTGACTGATACATATACACACCCACACCCCTGTGAGTTTAGGAATAGAAATCGATTTAGTTTCAGTTATACATTTAGGTGACCGCTCATTTTGGCGGATGACAATTCGTCTCTTACATTTCGTCCGCCACGATTGGTCCTAACTACTTTTCGTCCGATTTTGCTCGGTCTTTTTACAGTTCGTCTCAAATACAATTCGTCTTAATAATATGTCGTCTCTTTACATCTTGTCCGTTTACAACTAGTCTTTATTTTATGTCGTTCTCTTACACATTGTCTCAATTTTATTTTATTTTCTATATTTTATTCGAGTTTCGCTAAAATTAATCTCTTTCCATATGAAATAAAGTGCTGTGTATATATAAAGAAATCTGGTTGTATGCGGTAAATCATCGCTGTCTCAAAAAAATTAATGAAGAAGAAAATATGTATTTTCTGTCCTCTCCATATGTAAACAGACATGTCTTTGCTGTTTGCTCACTTACACTATTATTTCGTACCAGCCTGTTATAATCCGATCCCTAGATCAGGTCATATAGTTCACCCCTGGACGCGAATATCAGTATCAAGTGATACTGATATTCTGTCCAGGCTCGTATACAATGACCTTGTACACTCTACGACCGATGCAACTAGATATATAAGCTTCGATCTTTTCTCGAATAAACGTCTTCCTTGCCGTTTGCTTTCAGTCTTGACACAGCTCGACAAAATTACGCCGCAGCCGAAAAATGAATACAATTGAAGTGTTCCAAAGTTCTCGAGGGCATCCGAAAGTCTATTTTGCTGGTTTTTTTTATACGCAGTGTCAGTTAACAGAAAAGAAACGTATATTTCGATGCGAAAATCGCAATTGTAGAAGTAAGAAGTGACCATAAAATGTAATTTTTACATACCTTGTATTCTTGTTTTGGTCGTTGCCATACAAATGTTCAAATGGACTCGTTTCTGAAAGAACCGTCTGAACATACACACGCACCTGATCCAGACCAAGTTCATGTCATTCGCCTTAAAAATGAACTGAAAACTCGTGGTGCATCATCGGATGAAGCAACGAGTACAATATTATTTGAGGCGCTACGAACGATTCCATTGAATGTAGTTGCAGATTTGCCTACGAATAATGCATTGATGCAAACAATTCGACGCGAACGACCAACAATACAACTCGACGAAAATGGCCATTTGCCTCTTGCATTCCGCCAAACTGATCGAGGTGAAAACTTTGTCTTGTATGAAGATGATTCTATGGTTATATTCACATGTGACAAAAATCTATCCGTTTTAAAGGAATGTCCTCATTGGTTTATGGATGGAACGTTTAGCGTATGTGTACCTTGTCGGCTTTTTCTTGAATAACGTCAACTTATTTAGATTTGTCCGAAAAGCTTTTACCAGTTATTTACTGTGCACGGGATGTATTCACTTCAACTTATTCCTCTTGTCTATGCCTTACTAATTGGAAAAAACACCAAAGACTATGACAGACTTTTCGAACAATTATTATTGCACCATGACTATCAACCTGAATCTATTCTAATTGATTTTGAAAGCGCCACACTGAAATCCTCTAAATCATTGTTTCCACAAGCTGCCCAAATAGGCAAGTACTAATACAAATTCTTGGTCTATTAAAATTTACTCTTGCTATAAAAATAGGATGCTTGTTTCATTTTGGACAATGTTTATGGCGAGAAATCCAATCATTGGGTCTTCGCAACAAGTACATTACTAATGATACCTTTAGAATTAACGTGAAAAAGCTAATGGCTCTTGCGTTTTTACCTGTATCGGATGTCACAAAGGGTTATTCAACAATTGTTGATGCTTTCGATGAAGAGGATTACGCCTTACTGGATTATTTCGAGAAAGTCTGGGTAGGACAAAAAATAGGAAGAGGTTTGTGATTGTAAAATTGTATTTATTTGTTGTATTTAATAATATGCAACATTTGTTTAGGTAGTCAGCGTAGCAGACCGAAATTCGATTTACGTTTATGGAATACTTATGACCGAGTTATCAGAGACTTGCCAAGGTCTAATAATGCATTAGAGGGATGGCATAATGCCTTCAACAATCGGGTATCGATCAAACATCCTTCCATCACCAAGCTTGCCAAATGTATTATACGTGAACAGTCCCGATTTGAGATTGACATTGAACGCCTTCGTACAGGTGAACAACCGAGGAAAAAGAAGAAAGTTTATGCTGATCTTGATGCTCGATTGAAAAGGATTGCTATGTCTTACAATGTCAATAATATTGAAGATTATTTATATCGAATCGCAGTGAATTTGAAGCTCAAAACTTGAATTTTCTAAAATAAATTTTAATTCTGTTCTTATTAAAAAAAAGATTGAAACAAAATCGAGAGAATGTGTAAAAGGACGACATAAAATTAGGACTAATTGTAAACGGACAAGATGTAAAAAGACGATATACTATTAAGACGAGTTGTATTTGAGACGACTTGTAAAAAGACCGAGCAAAATCGGACGAAAAGTAAGTGAGACGTACTGTATGCGAACGAAATGCAAGGGGATGAAATGTAAGAGACGAAAAGTAGGAGCACCATACATTTACACACCCACACCCTCACTTATATCTATCTCGATTGAGGGTGCCGCCGTGGGTGTGAGGGTGTGTATGTATAACTGAAACTAAATCGATTTCTATTCCTAAGGGTTCTAGGAATTGGTCACTTATATTATAAGTCGAATTAGGCAGCTACTCCGAATGTCTTTCAACTGTTGTTTCATCGAACTCTGAAGGATCAGATGATGATGCAATCGAACCGGTGTTACCAGTTGCTGTTGTAAATACAACTGATCCGCTCATATCGCATCAGGCTGATGCACCGAATATTCCGACAAATGGTTATGAATTCGATGATGACGATCGAATTGATAATGACGATTCTCCTTCTTTGTTTACTAACGCATCTATTACTGTTCGTTTTGCAACGATGGCAATCATGAAATTCGCAATGTCTGTAAACCTGGACAAAAGTCATACGATGAAGCTACTGAAATTAGTGAAATCGTTACTGCCACACCCCAATACTTTACCAACATCGCATCACTCTGTTTTGAAATTATTTGGCCGGACAAGTGCTTTCACTTCGAAATATGTTTGTGAAAAGTGCGGAAATGATATTGGTGAAGGTAGTGGTAGCGTCAAGCGATGTTTCAATTCCAATTGCCCTTATTTTAATCAAAACCTGGTGAATAATCGATTTACCGAAATTGTTACCATGGATATTCGATCAGCCATTCACTCTGTCGTAAAACAAAATTTCAACTTATTTTCGACTGACCCAAGCCTGTTTCCTGTTGGTGATATAGTACACTCAGATTTCTATTCGAACCATAACAAACATAACAAAGTAAGTGAAAAATCATTATTAAGCATTTATTTTACACATTCGATTAAATAGGGTTTTTTTTATTCAATTTTTGAATATTGATTTTCTGAGAGATAAAGTTTTTTTCTCTTTCAGAAGCAGGAATTAACCCTTATTGTTCACGCGGATGGCGCGCCACTGGTTCGCAGCTCTCAACAAAGTCTTTGGCCCTTGCTTGCCAACATCGTCGAAATTCCTCCACCTTATCGAGAATATCAACGCAACATTCTTGTCCTTGCTCTATGGTCGAGCCGGAAAAAGCCCGATGTCGATACGTTTCTCAATGTTGTTCTCTCTCAACTAAAAACATTAATGGAACATGGTACAACTATCGTCATTAACGATCAAGAATATCATTTCGTTATAAATATTCAAGGCTTCATTGCTGATTTGCCGGCGAAATCGCTGTTCCTGAAGACAATTAATTTCAACGGGAATTATGCCTGCACGTGGTGCTATGCACGCGGTAAGTTAATAATTAAAATTGAGGTTTGATGGAAACTTTTCTTTTGACCGAAACTTCTCTATGTATTATTTGTATTATGTAATCTTCTCTTAGGTGAATACAACTTAAACTCTCGTGTGATGCTATACCCGTATAATCGAAACGGAAACCATTTGCGTACCCATGATGAATTCTTACATGATGCTCAATTAGCAGCTATTAGAAATGAAGCGGCAGCACGGGAAGTGATAATTAACGGTGTACGTGGATTTTCACCTTTACTTTCAATTCTCCGGTACCCCAAAATGCGTTCTATATGACTACATGCATCTGGTGTGCTTGAACCACATCAAAATGCTTATTAAACGTTGGCAATTACTCGGACAAGCATTTGATGACAAAACAGTTGACCATCGACTATCGATTCAACACTTGCCGCACAACGTAAAGGTTCGATATGACTTTTCTATCAAAGAAGCAACTCACTGGAAAGCCAAACATGGTCGCTTATTTGTTTTACATGTTGGACTCCCGATTCTATTCGATATTTTACCTGTTTCGTACCTCTTTCATTTTGCTGTTTACGCATTGGCAATCAAACTCCTTCATGCACCTGAAGACAAGTCGGAAATTGACTTAGCTGACAGATTACTCAATTTTTACTGTCAATCCTCGTCGCTCGTTTATGACTCGACAATCGAATTGTACAGTTTACATGCACATCTTCATTTGGCAGATCAAGTTCGACACCATGGAGGCTTATCATATACATCGGCATTCGCATTCGAATCGTGTATTCGTTATACAAAAAGCAAAGCTCATGGTGTTCGTAATTTAGCTTCTCAAATTGCTTATTGGACTGATATGACTTCAATAGTTGATCAACCAGTGACTATGGTCGAAGAACCATGCGGTATTGATGAAATTACACTTCAAAATCCTTCACTCGATCGATTTCGTTCAACAATAATCAAATTTTCAGGAACATTATCGGTGAAAATTTACAAACGATTCAAGCGACCATTTACATAATTTCATTCCACATTATATGACAAGCCGTTCAAGTGCGTTAGTCACATTATTTCATACAAAGATGATACTGGAGATCGCATTAATTATGGTGATTGTATTGTATTTATTATGATCAATAATAAGTATTATGTATTAGTCAATAGATATCACGAAGCACCAGTATCGGATCGTTTATCTTCATTTCTCAAGATCTGTGATCGCGACGCTTGCAAAATTACCGATCCACTTGATCGTTTATACTCCATGCAAACAAGGACTGCCTTTTTTGAAATAATTCCGATGTCTCGAATAAGACATAAATGTATTTCAGTTGCAGTCAAAAACTTTCATTGTTTAACTGAAATTCGAAACGATTCCGAACATGATTAATCATTTTAAATGAAAATTCGATATAATCCGTTCGATTTTTTTCAGATTTGCATCACAATGGATTCATCATCAACTAATACTACAAAAACCAGAGTTTTTTCCAAGACGAATATGGCCAGTCGCGTGTTTCCGTGCCTTCTCACTTCCACACAACCGTTATCACCATCGATTTCTAAACGATCTTCAATAACAGTCGACAGTATTTTGAATATTCTCTAATCTGTTTAATCTGATTACATGCGTTGTTTTATATTCAGATTCATCGACAACAACTTTTCAATCTCAACAATCGAGTTCGACCGAAGGTAATAATTCTAATCCAATGCACAGCGCTTATGCAATGTTTTAAAGGTCGTCACGATGTTCAGCCAAGACATGGACACGGGAAAAAACAAGTAGATTTGTCGTCGAATGCGTCAGGTAACATAATCTAACTTCGTTTTTGCCGATTTCGGCAAGACATTTAAATTCTGCATTCCATTCTGTTATCTGATGATATTTGCCTTGTTTTAGTCGATCAATTGAATGATTTATTGGACAAACACGTGCCTGATACTCAACAACCAGATATTATTGTCACTGACAATAAGGCTGATGAATCAGATGAATATGAAGAAGTGCCTGTACGGTTGCCGTCATCAGTATCGAGTCCAAGTGTCAAACGAGCATTCAAAGAGTCTTCATCGGTAAGTTGAACAACAACCTTAATTACAAACGATCTAGATAAGTGTCCACAATTTGTGTAAAAACTAAGAAATGTGCGTACAATTTGGAAAGGAAAATTCATCATTAGCCGTAAGAAATTCTAGTCCACGAGAGAAGTTTCGTTTCATTTAAAAGGCGCGAATAGACCATAATAATTATCAGACTTCAGGTATACCTTGCAGGCATAAAAAACGAGAAGAATATCGACACAGACATAGTAAAACAATCAACAGTAAATAAGAGAGATAGTTCGCGTTTACGCTTTGGACCTTGATAAAGATAGCTCGTGTAGTCCTTTCGTACAATAAAGAAAATCAATGCGATACGAGCTGTGTACGAGTATCATGCGTTAATTCATCATGAAATAATATGACTTTTATCATTTTAGAAGATTTCAACCTCAACAAAGCGATCCAGGAACAATGTAAAAGAAAATGTTGATCTCGACACGGATGATGACGAGAAATCTGATGATGAATCATTGCCTTCATTTCGAAAAGACGTTATGGCGAAGTTGAAACAAGCAGAAATTGATGGTCGGTACAATCGGCAAATGTTTGAACAATTATTGTTGCATCATCAACGGCATGAAGCCACACAGAAGCTTATTTTAGAAAACCAAAAAAGATTAAAGAAAGCTTTGCTGAAAAGGAAAGTAAGAATACAAAAGTGGTTGCCATTGATTACAGTAACCCTTTTTATTCTAGATTTATGTTGATATCCATGAAGAAATCGATTCGGCCGAAAATTCTCGAACAGATCCGGATGGAAATTCCTATCCTACTGAATTAGTAAGACAATTTTCAATAATCTTCTCATCTAACTATTTTGTATAACTTAGATATATTCAACTGATGGCGGTATTGCAACTTTCGATGCTTTGAATATTGCAGGGGTCCGACGAAAAAGAATCTGTACGCATTGAAGCTGGTCGACGAATTGTTTTCCGAAGAAGAGTTAATTGAATTTGATCCTTTGACAAAGAAAAATGAACTACTATCACATTCAAGTTACCTATTTATTAGAGGTATGTCTTTTGTTTGCAACCATCGTTACGTATCACGGGAAAACAATTGTTTGTTTATACAAATTGATAAGAATTCTTGAGGTCTCTCTTTCCATTCATAAATCTGCAGAAGTTTTGAGACACATATCATGAAGATCTTCTAAGGCAGATATTTGACTTCAGGCAACATAATTCATGGAATACCAAGTGGTGAAAAGAAAACATATTTTCATTTAGAGGCTGTGAGAGTTAAATTTCGGCTTTCGACGCGGAAAATGGAAATTGAATGGCCCAATATCCACGAAGCCATACTGAACAAACGACGGAACTGGAAGAAAGACAAGAGGTCGAAAACTGCAGGCGGTGTAACCAGCGAATAACTTTCGGATTTTTCGTGTGAGTCGATCGTCGTTTTATTTCGATTGTTTTTTCGAAAACAGCAACAGTCAGAAAAACCAGAAAATCGTATTTTTCGTTGTGTATATTTTCTTGAATGTGTGAACCTATTGTTTGAACGTTTTATTGTACAAGTCGTCTGCGAACATGTATTCTCTTTTGTGTAATTGAAATTAAGAATAAAATGCAGTGAAACTACGACGTAAATGAAAGTGTATCAATGAACAGAATGACATTTTACAAACGGTTCATTAGAAAAAAAATCGTCGGTTAACTGCGAGAAACCGGCAAAACCCGCGGTAGACTGGTGGTTATCGAGCGGTATACTCTTCATTTCTACGACTGGTTTTCCGGCGGCTAACCGGCGGTTTTCATGTGATTCATAGCACATGGGTTGCGTTAAATTAAGTCAGTTCACAGTTTTCTAGGTTTTGGCTGGATGAGTGCATATACCCAGGTTATTATGGCACGGCCGGTTCCGGCCGGTTAGGTTCGTTTGCAATCTAGTACAAAAGTATTCATTACTATTAATATCTACATCGCTGTGAAGGACAGAATTCGCATCGATGTCCACAGTAATACTATTATTTGTTGTTCGAATGACGTCATTTTTTTCCAACATACTTTAAGTGAAACTGTAGTCGACGACAGCAGTAAGCTAGGTTTGCTTTTTTTGTTATTCTTCGAAAATGGAAGATTCGTATACCATGAGAAACGTATAAAAGCGAGAGAATGGAAGGAAATAGGCTTAGTGCACATATTTAATGACGAAATATTTCTTTCTTTCTTCTTTTCTCTTCTTACATTAAAGTACTCACCTTGAAGGAAAAGGAATAGTCATTTTTTTCTGTTTTCTTTCCTTTTCTTCCTAGAACTTTTCTGTTTTCTTTCCTTTTCTTCCTAGAACTTTTCTGTTTCTGTTCTCTTTCTTCCCTATAGAACAAACAGAAAACTAGAAACGGTAGGTGTCCACAACTATAACTGCATCAACGAGTTCATGGAAAATTCGATTTTGCACGAAATCAATGTGTTTCATATATTTCGGCGAAATTCAAAGCGTCAATTCATTCAAAAGCTGAACTAAATACGTAACCGGAGTGTCTTGTTGTGCAGTTTAATTATCTAGCACTATAGATATGTAAAAATTACAGGGAATTGGAAATTTCCAAGTAATATAGAGAGACTGGAATTTTCCCAGAGGAAACGAAGTATTGAAAACTTTCGTGGAGAATTCCATTACATGTGCATCTTTGAAGCATCAATGTCTGTATGGTTAATTCCGATATTTCCATAAGCAAGTAAAATTGGTTTTTTCCAATTTGGTTACTTTTATAAGGAATGGTTTTGCTACGTTTTCTTGTGCCAACTAAATCGTTTTAGATGATCTTAGTTCGATTTCCTTAGATATAGACATTGTGCGAAGAATTCTTTTTTAAATAGAATGCTGAAAACTTCTCTTATTCATCGATGTTTGTAGTGCGATAGAGGAAATAAGATTTTAGACATCGCCGAGTAGTATAGAAATCGTTAATTGGATTCGAGTACTCGAGTTTTAAACTATTCAACTTCTAAATTTAGAATTCGAAGTTTCGAGTTTTCCGCTTACCAACTCGTAAGTGATTGATCGTAAATCATTGAGTGACTGATTATTAACTATTATGTAACTGTTATTTAAATATTAACCAACCGATTACTTACTGTAAATCAACAGACTATCGCGTAATCGGCACCTGACTATTAAATAGTACTTAATCATTTATTCACTATATGCCTATGAATTATCAGTCAACTAACGGTAACGAATCCCGTTGACATTGATCCTGACTATGCCGTTGCCAGCTGCACCCTCGCCAATACTCACACCCTCACCCACACCCACCCGCATTCTCACACCCACACCCTCAAGATGATCAGATAGTTAATAAATGATAATAAGATAGTTAATCTTTTAATAATTAGCATTTAGTTAGTGGATATCTAATAGCCAATTAGATAAGAGTTCAAAACTCGAAGCTTCGAATTCTAAATTTAGAAGTTGGATAGTTGAAAACTTGAATTGAAAGTTTAATACTCGAATAGTCTCTTCGACTTTTACATGTATGATATCGGCCTGGTCTAATCTGACGAATTTAACTGCTCAGTATCTTCTTCTAGATGTATCTCGGCTGGACTGATTATGCTGTTCTCGTTGTTCTTCTATGCAAGAAATTAAAAATCCATCAAATATGTAATGTAGCTCATTTAATATTTGTAGGCATATCAGCCATCATTGGTATTTATCACGGCTGTATTAAATCAAAGCAAACAACGACCAATGAATTTTTTGCTGCTAATGGTCGAATGAAGGTATTATAGTATTTGATTTTGCTGCTTTTAAACTAAGAAACTAAGTTTTTTGATAGGTCTTACCAACATCTATGAGTTTGTTGGCATCGAACTTGTCAGCAGCAACGATTCTTGGGGCTCCAATAGAAGTGTATGCATTTGGAATCGTATATATACATATTTGTGAGTAAAAACTTGATCATCGTCTTTTCTCTACGGTTTTCGTTATTTAAATAGTATTCGCCTGGTTCATCGGTACATATGTTGCAGTGAAAGTCTTCATACCTATGTTTCGTCATATTGGCAGTATTACCATCTATGCAGTAAGTTTTGAATACGAAATTATTTATTGATTCTTATGTGTGCATTGATGCTTAGTATCTCGAGCAACGTTTTTCATCGGCAGTGCGTATTACAGTTACAGTTACTTTCGTTATCAACTATGTAAGCGATAGGACAATGCAAACAAACTTCTTCAATTATAAACTTTCATCGATTTAGATATTATATATGGCTGTTATTCTCTACGGACCTAGTTTGGCATTAAGTCAAGTCACCGGTCTCAATATTTGGTTGGCCATTGGATCATGTGGAATAATTTGTACATTTTATACGAGTATTGTGAGTTCACTGAAATATCGAAATTATTTGATAATGATTAGAGTTCTTCAGGGTGGAATGAAAGCGGTTATTTGGACTGATGTAACACAGACCATTATGATGTTTCTTGGCATTATTCTATCGATTATCTTCGGTATATTATTTATTTGGTCATTTCATTTTATTTTCAAAACTATATTTAAGGATTCATCGATGCGGGAGGCCCTGCGAAAGTGTTCCATACGATTATCGGTAGCGATCGATCACAATTTTGGATGTAAGTTATGATAAACCTATGGAAAAGTGAGGATATGATTGTGAATAGTTTTCCTACTATTTTCCCAGTTATACATTCGACACTTTCATCATCGTTCTCAGAATTTTCCGTAGATTAGTCATGACATATGTAAAACGACTTATATGTGAGGATTTAGATTTACATTTGATCCATCGATCCGATATACGTTATGGAGTCTCTGGCTTGCTGGTAGTTTCTATGGTATTGCAATATTCTCATGCGTTCAAACTCAAGGACAGCGGTATATGTGCGTTAAAAATACTAAGACTGCCCAACGGTACTTCTTCTTTGAAACTTTGCTCTTGATAAATGCTTTTACCATAAATTCTAGAGCCGCTTGGATCAATTATACTCTAAGTGTTTTGATAATTGTTCTATGTGGAATTGTTGGATGTCTTCTCTATGTCAAATATAAGGATTGTGATCCTCTGAAAGCTAAACGTATCTCAAAACCAGATCAAGTTAGAAGATAGTCATATAATTAACTGTTTCTCTTATTGGTTCTCCATAGCTCTATCCTTTATTTGTCATTGAAACACTCGGGCGATTTCCTGGCGTCACTGGTTTGTTCATCGCATGCATCTTGAGTGCATCATTGAGTACGGTGTCGAGCGGAGTGAATAGTGCCGCTGTGGTAATTCTTGAAGATATATACAAGCGAACATCAACTGCGCAACCATTTTCTGACGCACAACAGGCAAAGTTTTCAAAAATTCTATGTAAGTAAAAATACGGCGAATGCCAAAATTAATCATTTCTGGTGCCACGTATACATCCAATTATTAGTTTGATTTTGATTGATTTTTTAAAGCATTCGTTATTGGTATCATCACAGTATCCTTGGCTTTTGCTGCATCTTTTCTAAAAGATAACATTATTGTGGTACCTATAACATAGATCTTACTGATTAATTGTTGCTTCATACATTTTATCTATAGATTGTCTTCCAAATTGCTGGTGCATTTGTGGCTCCTATTCTTGGAATCTTTCTTTTAGGTCTTTTTGTATCCCGAGTGAATAGTCGAGTTAGTAAATGTATCAGCTCTCATGGATATCATCCTTAATTGTAATTTTAACGTAGAGCGTCCTAGTAGCGTTTTATCTTTGCTTCGCATTTCAAATCTGGATACTGCTTGGAGCTAATCTCACGATGAAGAAACATTCAGGACGTAATGGGCGATTACCGACATCGATGGAAGGATGTCTACCGCCTTTTAACCAAACAGAACCCTCTATTTCAATCGTTCCGAGGTAAGGGCAACATCTTTACTTCAATAATAATTACACATTTCTTTACTAATTAGTTCGAATCCATTATTGTTATTATATTCGATGTCCCCATTGTGGTACTCATTCAATGGTGTTGTTTTGACGTTTAGTCTTGGTGTTCTAACATCCTTTGTGTTTCGTAGGACTCTCAAAGTGTTCGTATTTCTTTATCATTCATTTCTTTTATAGGCTCCAACGAGTCCGAACATATTGACAGATCGTTATTAGTATCATGGAAAGCTCTATTTTGTTTTCATTCGAGAGAAGTAGACACTTAAAATATTACTTCGGTATCATATTACATCATTCCTTTGACTTTTTCAGGAATCTGGAACATTGCCAAGCGATGAATTGTGCACCGACGTACAAAGTATTGAACAGGCCCCTATGATATAATATAATATGGTACCGTGTTACAGCTTGTATTTGTTGGGTTTCCCACAAAATTTCAGCCTTTTCCCCTTACATTTCATTTTCCCTTTCTTCTATTAAAATATAACCCAGATGTAATAATTCATTCTATATCGCTATGTATCGCGAACTAGCGGCACCTACCCACTATTGACTCATAACCTATCACAGAGAAAACTTGATGTCCGAAGCCGACAGAGATGTTGAGATGCTTATTCTTGAAAACCGTCATCTATTTCTCCATTCTATTAGATTTAAATTCTGAATTTAAGTTTAACTTATCCTGAATAGATACGCATCCACAATGAAGTGTGATAGACCAACGCATACTATATGAGGTGAGCTTCTTACTACTAAATCGCTCTCACTTCCGTCGAGCGCATTCCGATGGATGCGAAAATATAATAATACGTGAACACTATTTATCGATCAAATATGCCAGTCGAGACTGAGTTCAATTTCAATCGCTTTCAGGCTCTGGAATCAGTTAGTACAGGATTATCTAGGTGAAATTTCACCCAAACACCCGTACCTAATCTTTTTTAGAGATGCTAGCCGCATGTTAGCATTTCTCTGGCTCGAGAAAATATTATGGAAAGTTTCGCGAAATTATAGAATGAACGTGATTATATAGATGTAATTTCATCGATGCCGCTCACACCCTCGCGTTCTGATAAACGATGAATAGTGCTTGTGATACACTGTATTGCAATCACTGTTAAACATTTATAATTGAGACGTCATATCCGAAACATTAGCGTTAACAAAATGTTCTAGAGTGATGGTCATACTTCTCTCTTGGAGATATAGATAGATGTGGCAATTTTCTTCTCTATCAATTCGGTATATACAAATCGCAATTTCAATCGACATTGATTATTGATTCTGCATGCACATATTTACGTAAGGACATCGGCAGAAGCCGACTTATTTTTTTCTTTCCTTCAGTCGAAGTCGTTCTGTAGACGAAAAAAAACTATTAATATATAATCTCTTTCTCCCTACTACTAGCTAGTATTTCGTCTGATTATATTAGTAGATTACTTTCAACACGTGCAAACGATCTAATATGAGTTTTATACTCTTTCTATCTATATTTTTTTGCATTATCTTAACGATTTTTTTGATCGTGTATTGGAAATTGGTACGTCATGAAAAACTCTGTTACGATATACTTCGTCGTCAGGGAGTACCTGGAGAACCCTTTGTGCCCCTAATTGGTCAACTATTTACAATAAATCGCGCACGAGCCAATGACGAGTATATGATGTATTACCAGAAACTTGCCGAAAAACATGGACCTGTTTTTCTAATGGGTTTTGGACCATTAACTCGTCTGATTGTTCACGAACCTGATTTACTTGCCGATGTCCTTGGTCGATCGCACGCTCAGGACTATAAGAAAACAACTTTTACCAGCACCGTATTTAAATCAATAATTGGCATGCATAATCTTCTTGTAAATGAAGGAGAAGAGCACGATAGGGCTCGTAAGATGCTGAATCCAGGTTTTCATTTCATCAATCTTCAATCGATGGTGTCTATTATGATCAATCAGACAAGAAAAATGATTGAAGAACTTTTTATCTCGCACAATCATCCATCTGTTGATTTGCAGAAAGAATTTAGCGCGCTTACATTGGCTATCATTGCTTCATGCGCTCTTGGCAAAAATTTTGAAACCGTTAGTAATGCCAAAGATGTTATAAATCAAACATTTACTGTCGTACTGGAAGCGATTGAATATAGAACGATGTGTATGATCAATCAAATTCCTTTCCTAGCAGAGATGCCGTTCTGGCACAAACGAATCATAGACAAAGGTGCGCAAGAAATAACTCGCTTTGTCGAACAAATTATCACTGATCGTAAACAAGGTCGTTCGGAAAGTTTATGTTCGGAACGTGATATTCTCGACTTGCTTTTGTCAACTGTCGATGACTTGGGTCAATCATTTACCGATGAAGAAATCAGAGAACAAGCTTTAGCTTTCATACTCGCTGGTCATGAAACAACGGCAAATCTTTTATCTTGGGCAATGTACGTATTAATGACTAATGAGACGGTGTTACGTGCATGTGTCGATGAAATCGATCAGATACTTCCAGATGATGTCGATTTCACCTATGAACACATCAACAGTCTACCTATATGCGAAGCAGTTTTGCTAGAAACTCTACGTCTCTATCCGCCAGCACCATTTTTTGCGCGAAATTGCATACACGAGCATACTATTGGCAGTGAAGGCGGCCTTCAGTTAAAAATTCCGGTGAATACAACTATTTTTGTGAACACCTATGTGCTTCATCGACGACCCGAGTTTTGGCCGCGACCACTAGAGTTTGACTACTCGCGATGGTTGCGTAATCCTATCACAGGTTATAAACCGAAGCTGGCTCATCCTTTTTGTTATTTACCGTTTGCTGCTGGTCCACGTGACTGTATTGGGAAGAATTTTGCGTTGCTTGAAGGAAAAGTCATATTAATAATGCTGCTAAAACAATGTCATTTCGAATTAGAATCTGGGCAAAAAATAATACCTGAGATGCGCATCGCTCTGCGACCTAAATACGGTCTGTGGGCGCGAGTGAGCAAACGATAGACTAGCATGTTCTCATTCAGAAGCTATCGAAATTAGTTGACAATGCTTGAATATGATGTGTGTAGTTCGACCAAGAAGTAGTACTGGTGATGGAGTGTCTATTTTATCAATCAATAAATGAATATTTAATGACATTTTTATTTAATAAAAGTCGATCATATTTTTCAAAGGTATGAATGAGACTATATGTTTTCTTAATTTTTATGTTTACAGTTGAATGAGTTGGAAATGAGACTCGACTAATATGGTGATCCTCTCGGTCCGTTCTAATTCTCGTATAACGTTAACCCTTATACGCCCACTTATAGGACTAGTCTAACTTATGATGATCTGGACGAGAAGGAGCATTACAACTTGAACGATGAGTATTAATCTTTCGAACACGTTCTCTTGGACAAAGATGACGACGTTGCTTGCCAATAGATGTTGAAGCAATAGTTGGATGAGAAGTAGTGACAGTGAGTCCAAGTGCTTGTATGGCTATTCGAACATTCTGCTGAAGTGCATGTGGTTGCTATCGTCGTCGGTCCAAATGCGATTGAAGAATTCCCAGGTCAACAAATCCGATGCTGGATCCGACCGTCCGACAAAATCCGATCGGATTCCTGGAAACGGAATTGCATTGGAATCCGACTAGAAAAATCCCGCCGGTTGTTGCAAATTTTATGAGCGATCTTTTTAGCTATGTTCTATGATGACCCTTAGAAAATCCAGGAAATCTATGTTTCGGATCCGTCGAATTCCTGTAGGATCTGATAAAATCCTATATTGGATCCGATGGGATACGAGTATGGGATTGTTCGACCTGGGAAGATCATAACCTAATTCCATTAGAAATAGATGGCGACGGTGGTTTTTCTTTTCATTTCATTGAGGCTTTTTGGTTGTCCATATCAGAAAGGCAACAAGAGTACCAATGTCAAGTATGTTGAAAAAGTAGGTGCGAAGCTAGCACGAACAAACGATATGTTAGCTAAAAACGTTTTTGCTAAATATGTCCTATCCATGAAAGCTACGCCATTCGACTCAGAATTTAATTCTGCATCGAATGATGGTACTTTTATTCATCGGACAAACTTTGGAAAAATTCTATTTGGATTATAAATAGACCTATAGAAAGCGAACAAAGATATAGGTAAAAAATTTTCCAAAATTTGTCCCGTGAATAAAAGTGCCACCATTCGATGCAGAAGTAAATTCTGAGTCGAATGATGTAGTTTTCATGGAGGGGGCTTATTTAATAAAAAAAGTTTTTACATAACATATCGTTTGTTCGTGCTAGTTCCTTCGTGTTAGCTTCACACTGATGGTTAGTTATAACTACGTGCAATTGTTGAACGAAATCATGATAGATTATCCATAGCTCATGAATGAGATGTGCTTCTATATAGTCACGATTGTTGATTGAATCCAGAGATTTTTTTAGGTTTATGAGAATCATCAAAAGCTAACTTTCGAAGTCTAAGTAATCGTCCGTTACTGATCGTATTTAATAATTGAGCATGTGATGATTTTTATTTCGATCTTGAATACTGCCTGATATATATGTGAAAAGAAAATTCTATTTACACTTCCAAACAGATTGTACAGAATAGTTATACGTCGGGTAACAAAACAAGTTAATGTAGGCAATTCTGCACTATTTCTCAAAAACAAACAAATGCGTAATCGTCTTTTCGTGTTTCTGAAAAAAAATAAGGAAATAGAAAATCTACATCTCTGCTCAACCTCCTAAATTGCATTCAAAATCCTTAAGCGTCCCAACTAGAGACATATAGAAGTCCCCAATACAGAGCAAAGATTGTAGCACATTAGTTTTTCCCGTTTTTTTTCTGTCCTAAAAATTCGATCGTTCTATTTTTTTTACCCAAAAGAAAGCAAAAAATTTCCAAAGCGAGAAGAACATAATGCTTCACGTGCTCTATACTCGATACTACCTATACATCGACGAATGTCTAGTTTATTTGATTTTAACAAACTTATATATTCAAAAACCAAATGCGGAATGCCATTTAAATGTAATGATTCACAACAGTGTGCAAAATTTAGATTGATATGTGTGATGACCAACTGGTTGAGTAGCTGATCGCTTCTCACGGTATAGATGTTTATTGACTACTCTACATGACCAGAATGTATCTCTTTCACAATAAGACACGTGCTTATATAGAGAAGAGGAAAGAGAGATATGACCCGGAGATAGTATGATACAGAGGTGAGAGAATAAAGAACAGAAAGAGATGAACGATATCATTATCGTTACAATATGAATTAGTTCGAGTAAACTGTAAGTGTGGATATAGATGTAATAGACAATATTACTCACATTCGTGTCATGAGTATATGAGAACCAAAAAAGTATTTAACTGTAATTAATGGTACGGATATATGTACGTTTAAAAAAGAGTAAGTTAAGAGAGTATTATAAAGAAAGCAAGAAGAACAAGTATAGAATAATAGCATAGATTTAAATTCTGTTAGTAAAAAAACCACGTGCTCAGAATCGATATTTGTAAAGTTCATTTTCTCACAACTAACTTGATCCATGCATCCGTTGGTAATTGAATAACTTTTTCCTTAAAATCCAATAATGCTTCTTGGTTTTGAGAAGACTCAATTGTATACTTTTGAAGAAGACGAACTAGTAACATTTTAGCAGTCGTGAGAGCCAATCGAACACCTGGGCACATTCTCGGACCGGCACCAAAAAACAATAGAGCCATTGCATGTCGTCTTGTCGTAGAATGTCGTTCTGGACAGAAACTTTTTGGATCTTCAGGTCCCCATAGATCAGGATCAAAATGAATTGAATACACATCAGCTTGAATTACAGAACCTAGCAATAAAAAAACTAACCATTAGTTTTTGTACAAACTATATTATTCTTACCTTTAGTTACATGTAAACCTTGAACTATGGTATCTTTCATACATCTTCGCTCGATACCTAACGTGGAAATTGGGTACATTCGTAAAATTTCCCGAATAAACATATCGAGATAAGGCATTTTGGCGACAACATCACCGTCGATCTGTTTCTGGTTGATAGGAGGCAAGAAGTGATCGATTTCTTCTAGAAGTTTTTTCTGTACATCGCGATGGGTGGCTAATATGTGAGAAGAACAAGCCATTATAGCAGCATTTCCCACATACTGAGCTCCCATAAAAGCAAAAGCGTTATCAACAATTTCATGTGGACCAATCAGACGTTGTTGCTGTTGTTGTTCTGATTTTCCCTCGACAGTATCTTTCTCATCCTACAATCGAATAGTTAAAACATGATAGATCAACCAGGAAATATGATTATGAGATCAAAATATACAGTACAATGAATCCCCTATAAGTGAACATTTCTCTAATATGATCAGCCCGTTATACTCAACGTGCTCGTATTTCATCGAATGAATATAATCGTTTTGATCCTCCCTGATTCTGAAAGTGCACGCTTTCTTTCACTATCGGCTATGATAATGTAACGGTACTGTACCGTAATTGGATCGAAAGTTAGCATGACACTCATCATGGCAAGAAAATCTGTGGTTTGTGTTTGAACAGTTCGCCAATAATTTGAATTTTTCCATCGTTTTTCAAATAGTGATAACAATTGTTGTTTAACTCTATATAACGCATATCCTTCGAACATCATATTGCGAAATATACGCCATATTATACGAGAAATGAATTGGCCTACTCCATTGTACAGTTCAAATAATCGAAGTAGAATAGTGTCGAAAGAAGGAAACATTTCAACTGCTCTTAATAATGTATAATCATTAGCGTTCGTTGTAAAAAACTTTTCAAATGTATCAAATAATTCGTCAGTCGCTTCTTTCTCCATAGATGTATCGATACCAAATGTGCCGCCTAAAAATTCAGACAAGACCATTTAATGCTTTTTGCTCATAAGAAAAGACTTACACGCCATATTCCAAAAGGTTGCCTTGTACAATGGATAGATGTTAAATTCTTCATTATCAGTATTTGTTGATGTTTCTAATGTGACCAGCATATCATTAATGCACTTATCAAAGAGCGAGTTCATCTGTTTCATGCCTGTGGATATGATCGACCCGACAATTTGTTTCTGTCTTCGCCATTGATTTCCACTCGCAATTAGAAGACCACGTTTTGATTTTGTTACAGTATGTTCTGTTACATCTGTTGCATGTCTATAAAAATTCGAGAATTGTTTGATAAACACTTGCTCAAGAAAATCGACATCAGATACAATATAAATAGGTGAAGAACCAGCAAAAATTCCATAGATTTTGCCGTGCTGAACAGTCCATTTTTGTAATTGATGAGCGAAAGAGTCTGCTGACCACATTTTTAGCAAATGACCGAACAAAAAATTAAACGGTGGCGTTGGAATACCACGTTCCTTGAAATACTGATAGTCTCGATATCGATTGAAGGCGAGGAAGCAACCCAGCAATAAAAGAATAATAAGTAATATAATCAGTAAGCTATCCATTGCTCAGTGTATGAATTAAGATACTTATCTGAAAACACATTACAAAACGTGAGGATATACTTAGCGGCGAAGGTGGTAGTGAAAACTGGTGCTGTCATCTCCATCCCGATCCAGTTTTGCACTGATTATCTCGTCTTTCTCACTCTCATATAGATCAACATCCTGCTCGTTGGTAGTACTGATTCATCGTTTGATGTTTCTCTATTAAAACAGTACAAGTCTATTAGTTTATCGACTATCATTGTATATTTCAAATGATTAGACCGGTGTCTTATACTCCGCAGATCATGAATAATAGAAATACTTGACAGATATTTCATCACCATCTCGGAAAAATGTAAAAAATCTCCTTTGGTTTTTGTTTGAATTGGCATTGAAAGACAACTGATCTCCAGCATAGTTGAGCGATAAAATATTTGACACTTTTTTTTGGAAAATTTCAGATAACAATGTTTGTACAGGTTTTGGAGAGATTAACCAAACTTCCTCGACATTTTGTCACATTTCTTACATCAGAATACTGTTACTGTTAAAATCTCGCTGCGAAAATCTAATAAAAGATCTTAAACAAACGTTCTGAGTGAACTCATCAGTCAATTCTGATTCCGGTGCGTTTGGGCGTAACGTTATCTTATGAGCGAATGTGAAATCTACAAAGGAGTAGAAACTAAGTTTTGGACATTATATTTTTAATAGTCAATCTTTAAGTGTAGGATATAATATAATATAGTATGTATTTTTTCACACCCAACTTTTAAAATAGTTTTTGCTTCAAACTAATTTGGCTGGCGATCCAATCCAACTGGTACCCTTGACTAAGTGATCATTTTTCATCAAGTTTGTGAAAGGTAACAGTCGATTATCACCCTCCAATAAACATCCGCGATGAACCAATACATACGGCATCAGAGTTGTTCCAGGACCAACTGATATGTGTGACAAGTGAACATATCGTTTTTCATACGAATGAGCCTAATAAAATAAGAAGAAAAATACTTCGAAACAGCAAACTCGAGGATAACAACCCAGGTCAACAAATCCGATAGGATTCCTGGTGACGGGTTTGCATCGGATTCCGACTGGAAAAATTAAGTCATTTGTTGCAAATTTTATGAGCGTTATTTTTAGCTATGTTCTATGATGGCCCTTAGAAAATCCATAAAATCCGTGTTTCGCATCCGACATGAGATCCGAAGAAATTCCGTCGCCAGGAATCCTATCGGATTTCGTCGAATTGTCGGATTCCGATAAGATCCGACAGAATTCTATATGGGATCCGACCGGGTCCGAGTATGGGATTCGTCGACCTGGGAAAGCACTTTTTACAATCCCGAAAAATCTACTGACGCATAAAGGAACTGCCCAATGTACTCAATCCCGATGCTTTTCGTTCATACGACTTCTATGACAAAAAATATTGAAATAGTAGAGAGTTTAGAAAGATTTCTACTAGTGTCTTCCTTTTCGGAAGTAACAGCTCTTGCAATGAGTTTTCCATTCGTATACGCATGCATATTGAAATATCAAACAACAGCGTTGACCTCAAAGCTTCGCCTGTGAACAAGTCCAGAAGACCATAAAATATGCCAAACTTTCAATGACATATGTATATATATACGGCAAGCGACTTGTCTCAAAAACCTAAATATTGCCACAAAGAAAAGGTCATTTTGACTGAAATTTGACGGTTATTATAAAAACTGTTGTATCTATTTGTAAACAGAATTTTGGAATGGAAATCATGAAATTTCATTTCCTACAATTACCTAGGTAAAAGGAGGAACAAACCGATTCTTGGTCAGAAATTGGTGGGGAAAACTACTTTCCGCCCCATTGCGCCCTTATGAGCTCCGATACCAGATATCTGTCGCGAGCTGCCAGCAAACAAAAAGTAAAAATTTTCGTCACGGATGTCAGAATCACAAAAATGAATTTATTAAGCAGAATGTGTCGTGACGAAATATGCTCGGAAGCTTGTGATTAGCATCTAACACCACTCCTTAAGGATGAAAAAGCAATTCGGACGTTGAGATCACAATGAGGAAGTAAAATAGTTCGTTAAGATCTGCAGAGCTATATCAGACACAGTAAAACACGTTCAATTTTAAACTTTAGAACAATCTGCTAGACGAATATTACCTTTTTTGTTACGATCTCCCGCACGACAATATTTACGAACACTCGGAACAATCTCCAGAAGTAAAACTCATTCACGAACTTCCATCATTGATCTAAAAAGAGTTTCTTTGACGAACTCTTGCGAAAAATTGTGAAAAATCTTTTTTCATTCCGAACATCTGGTCACACTGGCAGATATCCGTAAAGAGTGAGACGAAACATAGTTCACTTAAATTGCTGTATTTGATGCATATGATTCCTAAAGATTTTAGGTGATTTCAGTCTCTGACAACAATTTTCATTTAAAAGTGATCGCTCCTGAAATCGTCTGAAATCATTTGATATAAGAGAAACCAAGAAATCAGTCTGTTCTCTTATGATTCATGTTTTCACGTATGTCTACATCTTTCTATCTCTCTCTGACATGGACCTCTTAATATACAACTTTTTAGCGTATTGTTTAAATGCTTTATTTGCGTCTTGGGATAGGTCTACGGGGAGTTTATATTTTCTTTTTACATCAAGAGAAGTTCGCCTGAAAGAGTGTAAAAAAGAACACTTGTTTTACAATACCCGAAACTACGACCGGAACGTTCTTTGACAAATAGTTTCATATAGCGCAGACGAAATTAAAAACTATCCGAATGCCATATATTATTGGTTTCTATTTGAGCCATCATGAGTTCACCTTGGTTTTGTCTGTTCTTAGAAATTTCTCAGTGAAACTATATCAATATTTATTCATCTTCTTTGTTTGAAAAGCAGACATTTTACGTATTTTTAGTTCAGTAAGTTGTGTTATACAAACTTCTAAACTACACGAAAGCATCGTATTTTCAAAACTCATTGATTTTCCTCGATGCGAACAACACGCAAATGAAGATTACTTTACTAACTATTAAAAGTAACTTGCCTGAATAATTGCTCTTGAATAAATTCGGACATCATCATTGATTTCTGTTAACTGTGGATCTGTTATCGAGAAAAAGTCATTAACAATTAAATTATTTCCGATTTTTGCACCCATGAAACGTAACAGAAAAACAATCCATTGTGTGCCAGATAGAAATTGATCAATTACATTAGCGTGATATACGTTCATCAGAGGCAATCGTTTAAAGTTGTACGTATATTCGTTATTCTCTTGGTAAAAACGACGACATTTTTCGTCATACAGACATGTTATGGCACAATAAAAGATGAACAATATAAATAAGAATAAATTCCATATAACATTACATATTATAGTAGTATACGACGATAAATCGATTGATTTATTACATATGGAAATCAAGATTATTGGAGCTAGTAATGAACAAATATATTTAAAGTAGAACATTGTATTAATCTTCCATATATTAAACCAATATTTATAATTTGGCAACTTTGAAAATGACTGTAGGTTCGATGTTCTAGCTGATAAGGATGTCAATGGTATACTTTCTCCTGGTATGCCCAAGAAAAACGTATGGTTGTTATTAATAGTTGATATATTATTCAGTGCCGTTATCCGTGTGAGACTACCAATTGTTGTATTAGGTTCTATTAGTGCTCCCTGTTGTATTGTAACCATACTACCGAGGAAAACATTTTCAGTTAAATGTATTTTATTAACTACACATTCTTGCTCATGTGTCATTTCCGTTGGCATCAATAAATAATCGCAACTAACCGTGACATTATCATCAATTTGTATGAGATTAGGTGAACCAGGAAAGCCAATAAAACTATCCGGCATCGTAATACCAATCTCTACATTTTTACTAATCACAGCACTCAAATAGTGATGATATGTTTTTGGTAGAATAGAAAAAGAATGAATAAATGTATTTGTAATCAAGTTACGAAACCATATTTTGTGTAAATAACCAAATGTATCCATTTTATAAATTGTACAAGATTGTATATTTCCAATTAAAATAAAAAAGAAAACAAGAGCCATACTCATCGAAAGAAGTAAATAAATAATTGAACCAAATAGAACACCAATATTGTCTTTAAATGTAAATGACGACAAATATCCACAATAGATTGACAAAGTATGTGTCAAGAGCACCATGACGATGCACAAAAATTGATAAAGTGTATGCCTAGTTTTAAATTTTGTTAATTGGTGACTATTGGAAAGATTTGACATACACGATGATGATCCATATGATGTGTTTTGTCCATCAATAATACTGTTTGATAAAACCAATCCAGTAACAGATGACATTGATTTCATCAAAACTTTATCTTTAACTTCAACATTGCCATACAAAACACTTTCTGCATCAATTGTACAATTATTATTTATTATTATCCTTGTCAATTGAAATGTTTTCTGATGATAAAGAATATTACAAAGAAAGACATCTTTTCCAATGAATACCGAATCACCGATATCTATCAACTCGGGAACATCAATTAATGTTGTTAACACATGTGTATTTTGTCCGATATTTGCGCCACATAATCTTAGATACAGATTATAAAATGAAGTGCCCAATAATATACTTAAATAGCTTGTATTTAAAAACCATAGCCGTTGTAAGAACCATCGACGATAGTATGTCCATGAAAATAATTGGTATTCATTTTGCTCTTGTTGGCAACCAAAAGGAAATAATAATCTACTAATAAGTATATATTGCATAAGATGCAAAGAAGGTATTGTTATCAGGTAAAACATTATATTGAAAATTAACGACGAAAAAGGATGCAATTGAGTTATACCTAAAACTGGTGATATATAGATCAAAGCCAATAATACCACACTACATGTTTCAATGCTGAGTGATGGTTTCAATCGTTGCTGCTGTAGTTCATTTTTAACAACAAGATTGCCATTTTGACTTTCTACTTTGGCTTTTTCATCCATTATATTCGATGATATCAGTGGCTCCAAAATATTGGATAATTGCCGTACAGTTGGATTGGCAAACAATAATCGAAAATCCATTTGTGGATAAATGCGTTGGCGAATTAATGTTAATGCTTTCATAGCATGTAATGAAGATGCACCTAATGCGGAAAATGATATATCTGTATTGATTTTGTTAGTATCAACAGGGATGCCAAAAGATTCAACAAATATCTTCCATAATACTTGTTCAAGAGGCGAGCTTACTTTGGTATTAATATTCTTGTTGTCTGATTCAAGTTTGCCATCAATGAGTAATGCTCTATCAATCTTTGGGAGTTGTTTTCGATCTACTTTACCATTTTGGTTCAATGGAAATTCCTTCATAACAATGAAAAATGATGGTATCATATAAGATGGTAAGTTCTGTTGGCAATGAACTTTTATTTGTTTTTCAATTTCATTTTTGTGTTTTTCGAAATCATCGATCGTAACATGTACATAAGCAACAAGATATTCTTGTTCATGTAAATCATGTATGACTTTCATAACAACACAGTTATGAATTTCTGGATTATTCAATAAATACGAAGCAGTATTGAAAGATATTTTCATAATCACATTCTCGATTTCACCTAAAAGAAGAAAAATTGAATATTTGATATCTAATAAACATACTGATAAGAAAGCTTTCAGCGCAATCCGTACGTGATTAAAATGCGAAACCCGACGCCATTGGCATCCCACGCAGTGATGCTATCGGTCACGGTCTGTGGCGGGGTTTTAGGCCTGCCGGTCACATGTCTGTGGGGGGGGGGGGGGGGGGGGCGAAGTTCGCCCCCCAAACCTTCAAGACCCCCCTCCCGGGCGGGGTTCCCAAGAAAATATTTTTTTTTTT
>CAJNOJ010000145.1:200574-220876 GCA_905250025.1 Adineta ricciae | reverse complement strand
TTTTTTCACTTATGCAGAATTTTAGAGCATTTCTGCTACTCATTTATTAAAGTACTAATATAATACTACATATTTGTGTACTCAGTTTTCTCCCCGTTTTAGTTCTGAAAATTAGGTTATACACGGCTCTATAATAGTACAAATGACATGAAAATTCGACTTTCCTGTACCTGAAACGGGGAGAAAACTGAGTACACAAATATGTAGTATTATATTAGTACTTTAATAAATGAGTAGCAGAAATGCTCTAAAATTCTGCATAAGTGAAAAAAGTTGATCGCAATATGTGATTTTGACACTAGGGCACCCTAATATACGTCATATAATTTGTCTATGGAGATGCGTGGAAGGAATGTTTCCTATATCGTTACATAGAGAGTAGATGTGTATATAAAATCCAGCGGAAATCAATCATCTATCATTGAGATTTAGTGCCTACCTATATCCATCAATATAGGCCATTTTTTCATTTTTGCAAAATCTTGCATATGATTTCAGCGCATAGTATGGACCACAACTCGTTGAGTGTTTGATGGTTACAATCTATGGTCTGGGTGGTTGATAACCATATATAACACTGGACTTAATCATCACGTTTAAGTAGAAAAATTGTATCGTCAAAATCGAAAAAAATGATCTACGCCATATTGGGTGCGATCGAAAAAGGTAGGATCCCGATGAGTTAGGAAGCTGATTTTGTTACCATGCAAATATGGTAATGAGAGGTCCAAATGCTGAAAGTTTCAGCTTGATCGGAAAATGTCACTGCATTGGTGGGAGATTCCTGGTGGAACTACCCGTATGCGATTTCCAGAGTGGACCAGAATCACTTTCTCCTAACGATAGGGTCCACAAAGGGCCCCATCTATGGTCTTTGACCAGTAGCTCTCCTAACAGGTACCCGAGGGCCACTCCGGAGGCCATCGATGATGCTGAGAAAGTTGTAGATCTCGAAGAGTTACATCGATCTATGTAGTTTCCAGAGTGGACCTGCATCATTTTCTCTTAACGATAGGGTCGATGCAGGGTGAAAACCATGTATTCACCAGCTAAGGAAAAAAGCGATATCTATGGATATTGGTCTTTGAGGAGTGCTTAATTCTTTCATTTTTGAATTCAGCAGGTTGAGTTGTACGGGTTTGAGTGAATTAGGAATAGTTTTGAGGGGAGGGGGCGATTTCAGCTCTTAAGCGCCCCCTCCTTTGAATTTCACTTCGTCTGATTTTCATAGAGACATCTTTGTCTTTATGAAATTTAATTGACGAGAAAACCATTAGAAATATTTAATAAGTCTAGGATCACATCTATTGAAGTGAAACTAACATAACGGAGTTCGAAAAATTCTAACTCCTAAACGAAACATTGGTGGAAGGTAGGACCTATGTGTGATTGTAGGGAACAGTTGTTCTTGGAACACTTTTGCACAAGTTCCACTTTCCAATAATGTTTTCTTTCGAAGTTTGACCATATTGAAATCTATCCGGCCAACGTTTCGATATGTCAGCTTCACATTGATAATCCCTCTTGAAGATCATGACTAGGGGTACACAAGTTCAAGCTCAGGAACCGACTCAAATGAATTTTAGAACTACAAAATTGTTCATTGCAAACAAACTGAATAGTTCAAACAGTTCTTTCGAACGAACTGAACTTTTCGAACAGTTCTTTTTGAATGAACTGAACTTTTGGAATCATACGTTTTTAGCGCATTAATGACAAATAAACTAAGAAACAAGTCGATTTCGAGCGAAGAGAACTAGTTCCTGAACCGATTCAAAACGATCAATTCAGCTTAAAAGAACTGTTGGAAAATGAGCGGTCCTGAACTTGAACTGAACTTTGTAGACCCCTAATCGTGACGAAGTTTCAGGATTACATTCAGAAAATTTACAGTAGTTCCTGTTTATACATGAAATTCCTCATAGTATAATCTAATAATAATCAGAACTAGATCGTCTATCATAATACATACCGCCAGTTAATATTGCTCGTATAGACAGCATCTTATGGAACAGATGAGTTTCTTTTACATAAGTGTAAACAATATGCATCAACGATGGAAGTAGGGCAACAAAGGTAACATGGTGTTTGGCAAGCGTTTGAACAAAATACGTAACATCCTTGTTTCCATTAGGTCTAATCGCAACGACTGTACAGCCCAAAAGCAATGTTCCAATTATTTCTGAAATATGATAATCGAAGCTGCAAGACGTGCATTGCATGACCAGATCAAAGCTATCATTCAAGTGATCAGCAAGGGTTGATTGTAGATAACAGAGAAAGTTTTCATGAGAAAATGCCGCCTAAAACAATTTAATTGTTACTATCGGAGTCCTAAAGCTTAATGGGATTCACAACTAGTTCAGCACTCAATGTTGTAGACTCTTTAGATGTAGAATATATTGAGACATTGTTCGTCATCGATTCGATTTCTGACGTCCAATATTTTCCCAATAATTACATTTATCCGTTTTCTACTTTTGAAACACAAAAAGGAATGCTTCTGATTGGAGGCATACTTTTTTTATACGAGTAGGTATTGACTAAGAAAAGTTGAAAATTGCAGAACGTATGAAGAACACTACACGCTATTTACTGAATATGAAAAATTGAGTATTTCGGTGGTTACGAGTCTCGTCGTTTCTCTTCCTCGGATAAAAGATCATGTATACTTACAATTTTTGGCAATCCAGTTGAACCAGACGTAAATAGCAAATAGGCTGTATTAGAAGTTGATACTTTAACATTGGATAGTAAATTGAATTGTGGATTCCGTGAATCGTTGTAATGATCAATATATGAAACATTTTCAATATCAACAATAATACAATCACAGTTTTCTTGAAGTTTTGTACGAGTTAATGAATGGCACAATATTAATTTTGGCTGCAGTTCATGAATCAATGAACTTGTGCGTTTCCAAGGATCATCTGGATTTAATGGACAATAAACAGCACCTACTGTTAAGATTGACAGTATTCCCAAAACCATTTCTATCGATCTCTCAACATACTGACAGATGACATCGTTTGGTTTAACACGATGTTTATCAATAAGATATGATGCTAAATTTTTAACATAATATGCAGTCTCATCATATGTTAACGACTGTTCATCTAGTAGAATAGCCAACTTCTGTGAATACTCTTCTGCACGATGAAAAAATTCTTCGTGTATTGGCTTCCAAGAACGATCAACATTGAAAGTCACATGCGTTTCATTCAAATCAGCTATCATTTGTATTTCTCTTGGTAGTAAAATTGAGAGTTCATAAATTGGTTGTTCTCCTAGATTAAAAGTTGAATTTGGAGAAAATAATTGCCTTAAAAGTGTATGAAATCTATCTGCCAATGTCTGAATAGTTTGATGTTCAAATAAATCGGTGGTACATGTGAATGAGACTAACATTTGTTTTTGAGACGGAGTATAATCTATTCTCAACAATAAATCACATTTTGCTATTATTCTTTCAATATCAGATGTCACAATTGTGCACCAGTTGTTATGATTATTTAAGTGTGATATTTCTATTTGAATAAATGTTTGTAATAGACTATCTTGTGATTCGTTCTGGGTTAAATATTGATTATACAAATGAATCAATTCCTGATGAGGTAAACATGTATGCGGTAATATCTCAAAACACAAGTGTTGAACATTTTTTAATTGCTGTTCGAATGATAATGAAGAATCTATCTTGAAACAATATGGTATTGTGTTCACAAACATACCGATTAATGATTGCAACACTTGAGCATAACGATTTGCGCTAAGACTAGTGACACAAATTTGTCGGTTATTACCGGCTGTTAGTTTGAACAGATAGACGTAATAAATTGTTAGATATAAATGAAATAAAGTTACTTGCTTTTCACCAGCATATATAAGCATTCGATTTGTTAGTAACTGATCTAAGCTAAATGTTACTGTAAAGCCTTTACCACTTCGTGTATGACCGAATTGTTCTTTATGATCATAAGGCAGATCTAATTGATATACTGTGTTATTATCCAAATACCATTGATCTAATGTTTGTTTCCAGTATTGTCTTGCAGTAGACATATCCATCATACGTTCATTCTCTGAATAGTCAATATATTGAAGAGCCAATGGAACAAGATTCTGATCACTCTCATATGCTACACATAGATCGTCCATAAATATTTTTACGGAACTGCCATCAAAAGCAATGTGATGAAAGAGAAATACAATTCGATCGTTTATATTTAATACATCATCGGAAATTTCTCTTGTTTGAGCCATCTCACTGGCCGATTTATGGAAACGAAAAATGTGACAATGTAGAAGAATTCCTTCATCCAAGTTCAGCAAGGAGGTATTGACTTGCTGCGTGCGTACAATTTCTCGGTAATCTTTTTCGCTGCCAATAAATGTTACATTAAATGCGTAAAATAATTGTTCTATATCATCGAACATTGGTTTTATACATTGCTTCAGATATTCCTTAGTAGAATCATATAATATTGATGTTCTTAATACACTATGTTTTCTAACGACCGCATTTATTGCTGCTTGTAAACGTTTGATTGAAATATTATTTTTCGAAATTTTTAGTGCAAGAAGTTCATTATAAATTGCGATCTGTTCATTAAATCGAACTTTTGTATCTAACCATATACGTTCCTGTGCAAACGATGCTCTGCCTAAAAGTATACAGATAATGAAACAAAATATACATAGCCGATAGTATCAGTATTTTTGTCATATAATGGGGCACACATTTTGAAGTTTAGTTAAAGTTGCTGAACACAATAAAAGCAATTTTATGATGATCATAGTCACAGAATACGTTCAAAGTTATTCATTTCTGACGATGTAAAACTATATTCTAGTCATTACATCTATCTTAAAATCACTTTTATTGCACCGAGTGATTGTAAAAAATATTAAAATGTAAGGTATATTTCTCGAGAAAAGAATCCTTATATGCAGACTTTATTTGGAGATTGACATCCGATGATGTTTTTGAGAGAAATAATAGTCTACCAAGGATATCTTAACTGCTTCTTTAGTTTATTCCCTCCACTGTAGAGGGGGTCATATGAAATAAAATAGTTTGTCTGTCTGTTTGTGTCAGGGTGAAAGGTCAAAAAAACATTTTTTTTCCTACAATCGTTCAACACATTGCAAACTTCTAGTGTGCCGGCCGTAGAACGAGTGCGGATGAAGGGTGAATGGGTGCGTGGGTGGGGGTGGGGGGTCTTGGGTGAAACTATGGGTGATTGTATGAGCGTGGATTGGGTTTTCGGGTGAACGCTTTGGTGGATGTATGAGCGTGGGTGGGGTGGGTGAGGGTGAGGGTGAGGGTGGCTGCTCAAGGAGTAGCGGGTAACGGAGGATGGTTGGCTGCGTGACGCCCCGCCATTAGTTGCAGTGGGTGAGTATGGTTGGGACCCCTATTTGTGTAATGGGTGGCTATGGTGGGGACCACCAATGGTGTAGAGAGCGGGTGGGAGTGCTCAAGGAAGATACGCGATGATAAGCTTATTGTTTTGGTTAGAAACAGGTAAGAGAGCAAGAAAGAAGCTTAGAGAAGTAAAGAGCATGCGTTCGAACTAAATGTTTATTCAATGTACCATGACGGTAGTTGTTGACGAACGTCTATATGATCATTTGGGGAGTGCCAGTTCTTGCTGTTCTAATGTTTTCAATGATGGTATTGTAATCTTGACCTTTGATTGTTTCGTATGTTTGAAGCGAATGTAACCGATTAGAAAAAGTACCATAAAAACTTGAAATTCCTTATTCGTATAGAATCACTGAGCTCCATGCTGTCAACGGTTACACGCAAAGCACATCCTTTCTCCACAGTCGAGGGCTCAGTGAGTCGCCACGACGAACGTTACTTATCTGTAGGTATTAATCAATTATTTTGTAATTGCACATATAATTTTTTAAATAGTCTAGCGAAGTTGAACTAATTCAGTTCCTCTAAATGACCTGCTCATGAATCATTAATTTCTAATCGGGTGTGCTTTGAATATCAAAGCAGTTTTGAACTAGAACTAAACTTTGCCCATCTCTACCGATTCGTCCGACTCGAAGACAGAAAGTATGAACACAATTTCAGTTGCACTTTCTCCTTCCTATTCTGACTAAAAGTACGACATTGAATTGTTTTACACGACATGGTCGTGAGATTTTGCGGCCTTACAACAAGCTTAAATTTTTTTTCTTGTTCTCGGATAATACTAAGATATTCTCAAAACAGTCATCTGAATGTCTTTCAGGTGTAAATTATAGTTTAATGTAGCATTACCAAACTCCTTTTTTTACATAGGATATCCTAGCTCCCGATTCGAGTATTTCCAGGTCCGATTCGCCTGTGAGACCATTCCAACTATACCAAGAAGCATGGGCGGCGCATGCTTAATCTTTTAGGGGAGGCAATAAAATTTTTTACCAATAGTGAGTATAGGTTTTCCATTTTCAAAAATGCACACAATCGATTTATTTTCGAAATTCATAAATAGTTCATTCATTTTCAGAATACTTTTTTTCCTATCCTCTTTTTTCGAAATAAATTGGGTAACAAGTGTGATATACTCTTTAAAAATCTATCAAAAGATGCGAATATTAGGAGAGGCAATAACATTTTATTGCCTCCCCAGATTTTCCATAGGGGAGGCGATTGCCTCCTCTCGCCTCTATGGCGCGCCGCCAATGCCAATAAGCATTCCAAGTAGAACTCGACGAGTTCTACAATTTTGCAATAGAACACTTTTTTGTCAGATCCTCCCTTCCTCCTGAAAAATGCTAAAAACCGCAAAAAACGTAAAAAAACATGAAAATCAGAGTTTTCCCTGGCCTGATTCGCTGGTGAGACCATTCCAACTATACCAAGAAGCATTCCAAATAGAACTCGATGAGCTCTACAATTTTGTAATGTATCACTTTTTTTGTCAGACCCTTCCTTGCTTCCCAAAAATGCAAAAAGTCACCCAAAGGTGATAAAAAATTAGTATTTTCTTACAAATTTCTTCAGTTTTGAAGATTTTTCAGGCAAGAGTAAGAATACTGCGGTACTATAGTGTGAGTAGCGGTGGAAACTAAGTGGGAGAATTAAATTGGAAAGTTAAATCGTATTAGCCGACCATTGATTCAAAGTGTAGTCCATGTGATAGTAGACTCAAAGCCAAACATAACTACAATTTTATTGTGCCTGAGTGATGTTGGAGAAAAACTTGATGAATGTCGGAGTATCTATGTAAAAAACAATGCACTCCTCAGGTACTCTCGCCTCATGATACCACCTCTAGAGGCGGCGCCAGGATTCTTATTGAAAGGGGGTTAAGCCGCCCTCCACTAGTTTTCATATGATTTGTGAAAGGAAAACCAATTAAACGTCGCATATTCTAAACTGAAAAAATCAAGAACAAAAGGATCACGCTGGAATACAAATCGTTGGCCAAAAAATCATTGGCTGGCTATTAATAAAATATTATCAGCTCGCTCATCTGGCCCCTAGAACGAGCACACAAAAGAATCAACTGGAGAGCTTTTCCGACTAACAGAGCTATTGAACTACGCCTGCATCAAATCCTGGCTTAACATTTAACGACTTACAAAGATTACCTAACAAGTAGTGCTCACCCGTTCGATTCGCTGGCCTTTTTCTGAAAGAATTATCAGAGAAATCAAGATAGTCAAATACTGCAAATAACAAAATCCCCGCGGAAATGCCTCCGCACTTTTCCTCATAAAGACTTTTCTAAAATGAAATTCAGTAGTTCTACTAGATATTTATCAGATAATTAATTTCTTAAGTATGATAAAAAGCTTTCAGCGCAATCCCTAACGGGATTAAAGATGTGAAACACGATCCAGCCAGACAAACTTTTAACACATAGAATGCTCAATTTATTTCCCAGTCTGCATTCCTATTTATCTAAACTTAAGCTGTTGAAAGCAACATATCATTATCAATAGCGATGTCTGCTGCTTTTTAAGAAATTTTTGCTTTATCGGTCGCAATATGCGATCCTTCTTATTGTGCTTCCATTAACCGATCTCGATCTGTGACGCGAACTACACGTGTCGATGTAACGAAGTTGAGAACGAACCTGTCCCTGAGACAATGATACACAGTTCATTTGCCTTTTCCTCTATAAACCTCTGTCTCTCTCTCTTCATTTTTTAGGTGTCCGCTTCTACAGATAACAGTGAATAACGGTCAAGGCCTGTCGGTGACAGGATCTTTGGGCTTGTTTATAAGGATCTTTTACCGGTTTTTGGGCCTGTCTGTGATGGGGTTTTCAGGCCGTCTGTAACGTCTGTGGGGGTGTCCAAGTTTCTACCCCTACACACTTCAACACTCTCTTTCAGATCGTGTTTCACAAAAGTTATTTTGAATTTTTCGATAACTATAAGAAGTGAGGCATCTCAATCGCTGCTGACCCTCCGCTGTAAGTATGTAAACAGGTTGGTTACCACTCTTAAGTAATATAACGATCTGCATTAGTTCACGACTCGAATCGCTTAAAATCTCGAAAAACTCATTTTGTCCGTACTCATTTTAGTTGCTGTAAGCCTCTGGATTAGATGCCTAGGCGTTCGTTGAATTACAAAAAAGATATATTATTTTAGAAATAGAACATATTCGTCTGGAATAGCTTTTGCTTCTTTGGAATGTTCTCTATAAATTAGATGTCTCCCAAGATACAAGAGTAAAATTACAATCATCTACTCCCTTTTTTATTTACATGTTTTTGCTAAAAATTCTATCGAAACGTCTGACCTATATAGTTGACTATCCAAAAACATTCAATAAAAACTAATACCAAACTAGGATATATTCTTCAGATTACCTGTACTAAAGTTTTTCGTGCCACTATTACTAAGTTTTATGCTGCGAACTCCTAAATGCTTACAATGGGACGCATTACAACCATCGAAATTTCTCCACCGGAGCCCGAAACGAGGCGAGGCAGCAAGATATTGCCTCGTTTCGCTTTCTGTTCTCCACTTCATTGTCTTTCATGAAGTTTTGAAAATCATATAAACTCTGGGGTTTCTTTTGTGAAGAACAAAACTTTTGTTCTTCACAAAAGAAACCCCAGAGTAGGGGTGGCACTTTAACTTTACTTTCAAAATTAAAGTTAAAGTATTTTACTTTATTACTTTAACTTTAATTAAAGTACAGTGAAAAATCGAAAATATTTTTTAGCTTGCCCTGTTTAATTTTATGTGGTTTTTGACAAAAAATTTCAACTTTCAACTTTAACTTTAATTAAAGAAATTTTAAAGCTGTAATTATTATCCAAAACCACATAAAATTAAACAGGACGGGCTAAAAATATTTTCGATTTTTTATTGTACTTTGATTAAAGTTAAAGTAAAAACTGTAAACTTTAAGCACTTTATAAAGTAAAGTTAAAGTTAAAGTGCCACCCCTAAACAAAAGACTCAAGTGAAATCCATTACAAACAATTGATGTTAGATTCATATTCGTTATTCTCGATATTCCTTGGTCAAACTCCAAAGAAAATTCGAAAACAAATTCAGTTTCCAGAAAGAGAGTAGATGTGAACAAAGACTACAGATAATAACTTACGAAAAAAGCTAACATCATGATTCCTGTTCCACGGCGTCGAAATATCTTCCCTCAATTATTATTTAAGAAAGTTGTTTTTGTAAAAAAAAGTGGTCCATTGTCTAGAAAAAAAACAGAACGAAAATTTTTGATGAAAACTGAAATCAGATCCTTGTTCCTCGGCCGTGAACACCTTTCAGTTAACTTTATTACAAAATTTTCTTTCGGAGGAAAGTGGTTCTTTGTTTGAAAAATAGACTAAAAGATTTTGGAACACTAACATCAGATTCGTGATCCTCAATCGCGGGAACCTTTTCGTTAGCCCTTACTCCACACTACTACAATCAATGATAAGTTAGTTAACTAAGTAATTAATTAGTGTTTTTAAAAACTAAAATCAGATTCGTAATTCTATTACCGCCCTTCCCCTTCGACCAACCCTTAAACGAAATGTTCTTTGCAAAAAAGTTGTCTTTTGTCGCAAAAAAACGAGCCGGATTTTTTTACGAAAAACTACTATCGGATTTATAATCCTCAAAACTGATTTACCTTTTGTCGGTCATGTCCTAATGACAATAGTTGAATTCTCATTGATTTATAAAATACTGCAATTTCATCAACTTATACAAACAAACAACCTTTCAACGAATTTTAACACGTCTATAAATCTTTCTTTCAGAGAAGGAAAAAATAAGAAGAAAAGAAAAGAACTTCTAAAAATAATTAAATTTTTTGAAAATTTCAAGCAATAAATATGTTGTGAAGATTATACTATTTTCGATTCTCACATCTCTATTGGCTGACACAAACAGACCAATGAATGATAAGACTGAAGATGTATTCCACTCAGAGGTAGGACAAGTACACGTACAACTACTTGTACGTGCATGGATATACCTGTACTTGTACTTGTACTTGCACTTCTAGTATAGTACTTTATACCTGTATTTCAACCTCCGAAGTGATACAAAAATGGACCAATGGGATTACAGGATTCATTTGCCCATTTTCTTCGCTATTCTCAAAGAGAAACCCTTGGTTACCTGTACCAATGTTGGGGTAATCGAGTACGGTCTATCATTCTAGTATAGGTAACCATGGGTTTTCCCTTGAAAATAGGCGAGAAACCACTGTCTGTACTCGGATTGGTCGATTTTGGGCAATCAGCGATGACCGTGATTTTTTTTCAAAAGCTTATTTTCGCTGGAAATCGACTAGAGACGCCTTATATAAGGACGTTTTTGTTTTGACCTCCAGAGATCTGCANTCTGCATGTCGACGACCGCTGAAAAAATTCAAAAATTAATAAAACTCCATTTTTAGTGCTTTCAGTAAATTTCGTGTATCTCAGTCAAAGTTCAAGCTTTAGAGCTAAAAATTTGGATTTATGCCTAACAAAATACCCTCTACAAGACGGGATAGATCTCAGTAAAACCGGCGACATCGATTGAGCAGCCCTGGTTGTCGTTCTCGTGCATTGACTCATATATATATATATCTTCCATAAAAGAGTTCTCACAGTATTTTTTGCGTCGATCAAACCATCGACGAATAGTTTTCTGGACAAAACGAACTCTTGAAAATATCTCTTAATCCACATTTTCGAGTACACTTTCGCACCCTCAAGAATTAACTTATCCGACTGTAATCACTTATTTCAGTTGCCATCATTAGTACATACAAAAATGTGTTCATGGGCACGTTTTTGAAACATGATCTGCCTATTACAAAATATAAAGGACATCTGTTTTATATTTCAAATAGATATGCATTATGAAAACAGCTGTTTTAACACTGTTTACATTAAAAAACTAGTACTTGTTGTGCGAACACTTTTTCGTCTTAATTTTAAAATATACTATTTTTGGAGCATACTATGTTGAAATACGATACAAGCAAGCTTTAATCCACAACTAGAACGTTTTTATTCGGTACCGATATGTGATACACGGGCATCATAGTCTGAAGTATCGTGCACCACATATGATGCACAGGACAATCAACGTGTTTATAACTCTCCATGCTTCTTTACATAAAATGTTTCGAGTGTATTTAGAATCAAAGCGAGTGAATCTTAATGTCATCAAAAATATAATTCCCAAATTGGGGAAGTTTGTTGAAAATTCATGATATTTAATATATTTAGTGTAAACTTATCTCGGATGCTTTACCATAAAGATATAAAAACGAGAACATTACGTTGATAAACTTCTATTTAGTGAAATTACAAAAATCTCACCTATTTGTGTTTCAAGCACCGAGCATCAGCTATATTTCTACCTTTCTCCTATATTTATTCTTTGTTGACATGTGACGCTGCAAAACATTTTGTTGTGCATTTTGGAGATAGATAAAGAGATATATGGTGACTTGCATATCGAGATAATGAGTGTCGGTGTTGATGTTGATGTCGTTATTGTAGGGGCTGGTGCAGCAGGAATTGCAGCAGCGATCGAACTTCATAAGAAATCTGTACCTTTTGTTGTACTGGAAGCTCGTAATCGTATTGGTGGTCGAGTGTGCACAGATCGGGAGACATTCTCCCCGTATCCTGTAGATCTTGGTGCAAGTTGGATTCATTTATATGGGCCTAAAAATCCGATGTATTCATTTTATCAACAGTTGAAACATACCAAATTAGTCGATTTATATAATGATAATGACGACGAAGACGAAGACGAAAGTAAACGTTTGATCAATATTGACTATGATGGTAGACCCATTTCAGATGATTTGGAGCATCAGTCGAAAACAATATGCGCACAATTATTCGCCTACATGGAGAAATTTGCTTCATCAAATGGACAACAACAAGATCAAAGTATAGAATCTGTAATGAAATTAGAATATGAGCGACTTGTTGGATCTCAAAGAGAAATCAAACGTCTTGTAGATAATTATTTTGCTGATATTGAAGTTTATGAAGCATCAGACTTTAATAATCTCTCTGCTGTGCAATGGGAAACAGTGGACACGAGTTCAATATCTGACAAATGGGTTTCATTTGGTTACGGAACTATCCTTGACGATATTGTCAAACAACATAAATTATCAATTCGACTAAATACGTTGGTAAAACACATTGATATACGTAATTCTGATCGTATCGTCATTAATACAGCATTAGATGATTATCCGATCGTCTGTCGTCGTGTCCTCATCACCATTCCATTAGGTTGTTTGAAAAAAGAGACGATTACATTTGAACCACCTTTACCTGAATGGAAACGTAATGCCATTGCTCAAATGGGTTTTGGTGTTTTGAATAAGATTGTTTTGCAGTTTTCCGATTGCTTCTGGGATCCAACTAAAAGATATATTTTACGTACATGTAATGAACCGCGCAGTCGCTTTCATTATGTTGTTTGTTTACCTCCACCCTCCAATATTCTTATTCTGTTCGTTTCAGGTAACGATGCCTGTGCATTAGAAACTCTTACAGATAGTGAAACAATTCAACTGGCAACTTGTTTTCTTCAAAGAATATTTCCAGAATCATTCGTACCTAACGTTATTAAGTATAAAATTACACGATGGTTCAAAGATTCGTTAAGTTTTGGTTCTTATTCCAATTATGCAGTAGGTACGAATGAAAACACTATCGAGTTATTAGCTCGAACGACAGCGAATGATCGAATACATTGGGCTGGAGAACATACCAATATTGACGATAAAACTGATCAGTGGACAATGGGATGTGTTCAAAGTGCTTTTCAAAGTGGACAACGAGCTGCATTATCTATTCAAAATCAACTTCGTTCGTGTTCTAATACCCAAAATAATTTCGAATAAATTGATTAATTTAAAAATACTTTTTGAATAGTAAAGGCCGCAGGTTTACAACTCGATTGAGATATGTCAAATTTGCTTGAATATTAATGAAAATAAATGCTTTCAAATAACGAACATAAATACTTATTTTTAGACTGTTTTCTCTCGAGATGCAACATGCTGAAACTGAAGCCAAAATAATAATGTCGTTTGTTACCTGTATTTACAACCTAAAGTCTTAGTTTACATAGTTTATCCGAGCAGTTTTTCTCAATTATTAACATTTTCTCACACGATAAAGGGAAAATATATCCTATTTTAAATTGTTGAATATTGCAGAATCTAATTTTGATCAAGTTTTAAAAACACGGCTATGATTGTAGAGGATAGATTAACTCAAGACAGTCTGAACTCTGTCTGCTTCTCGATTTCCCAAAATTCACTTCAAGTACGAGAATATTCGTTACATTTATGTTTGGTTCTTATCGGAATCAGTTGCTCTTGACAAAAATCAACAACCTTTCAAAAGACTTAGATCTTCTATTATGCCACTCAAAACAAATAAGGTTTCTCTATGGGAATATTTAAGAACTTTATGAATTTCATATTTTGAGTATGTATTACTATAATAATAATTTGAAAGACTCAACAGATATACTATTAGTATGGAATCTGTACTGTGAACTCTTTTAGTATTAAGAGAAAGGAAAAGGCATTCTTTAATGAATCTTTGAAAATATATGCACAGAAGAGTTAATAAGTAATTTCTACACATGGAAAGATAGTAACTATTTTCTATTATGTCCAGAGTGTTATCATGCAGCTTATTTTATCAATGTCTGATTGTGACATAGAGTTTTAAAGGTTGGGCTATGATAGGATTGTACCGAATTAGAAACATTTTTACCAATTTCAAAATTCTGAGAATGGCCGAAACTCATTTAGTTTCCAGTAGGTTTATTAGTTTTTCTTACAGGTAAACGTTTTTTTATTGTATGGATATATATGTATATGCATTTTCATTATACAACCAAGTATCTGGTCATTTTCTGAGACACGACTTAAAACTAAGTGTTGCAATGTTTAAGGGATGAAAAGTTGTATCCATTTTTCCTACACAGACTGTTACCGATACAATTGAACGATTATGAAGTACAATTTGTTGTAAATTATGAGAGGTCGTGATCACCATTGTAGTAAATGTTTCTATTCAATCGTAGCTCTCGATCGACAAATAACTAAAGATTCTTAGACATTCTCGTTGTGTGTCACGATTGTCCGCTCACAAAGATTACACCTTCAACTTTGGATTTGATTTTGCAAAACGATAGTTTTGGATATTGTACCCTTTGTTGGTAACTGTTTAACGAGTAGAAAAAGTAAGGCTGAGTGTTGATAGGATATAATTACCTTCGTCTCAATCAAAACGAATCTGAGTGCTGATACAACACTGGAAGCAGTTTTTGAAAAATCTTTCTAAAGCGGTCAGTAATATACATTTTTCCCTTTTCTGAAAGAAAGGGTTATGCAGTGTTTAAACTCTGTGCTAAAAAGCTTAAAATTTGTCTGCCGGTCTGCCCTATCCGATCAGAAATCAGCATTTCTAAAATCAATGAAATTGATCGATAGTTGTTAAAAAATGATTACCGGTAGGGTAATCGAGGTCGGGGAACTTGAATCTGAGGTTAGTTTTAACTAATTATTAACTTATTATCAACTATGCATAGAATAATAATGTTCACACTAAGGGTTGACCGAAGGGTAATCGATGCCGCATAATTCAAATCTGAGCTTGGTGTTTTCTTATTCACCAAGCTTAGACTTCTTCCTTTCTTGTTTCAAAAGAGATAGTTTTCTGTGTGTTTTACAAATTCTGTTGTAGAAGATAGTTGATTGAACGCTATTCACTAAAAAAAAATTAGTGCTCTACGGAACCATTAAAGGATCTTCTCGTGTATCGGAGGGAAGAACCTTCTACTGCAAAACCTTTTTTAAGTTCAGCATACCGAAAACAGGTTCCGTAGCAAAATGCAAAACTTATGGGGTTTCATATCACACTATACAAGGACATTAAGGTTCAGTACGAAACTATTATATTTTCCTAAAGAACTCTGAAAGTTTGGTTTTATGCTACGGAACCTGTTTTCGCTATGCTGAACTTAAAAAGGTTTAGCAGTAGAAAGTTCTTCCCTCCGATACACGGGAAGATCCTTTAATGGTTCCGTAGAAATTTTTATTGCGTTTTTGTAATCGTGAACTTGTCTGAAGACTTTTTCGTAACCACGGAACTTTTTTTGAGGGTTCAGTAGAGCGCTAATTTTTTTTAGAGTGTTCCCGGATGTGATACGTACAAAGACAGTAGTTTATGGAGCTTACACAATAAGATCTGGTATATCTTACATTATGATACTAGTAGTTTAACCCTTTCCAGCCGGGTGTATCCATTTGGATACGTTTTCCCGTAGAGGAGGGGGGGGGTACGACGTTCTCTGAATAGTCGGCGGAAAAGGGTTAAGAAATTAGCAGAAGCGGTTTGCGCTTAATATGATGACTGCGTTGTTTGTTAGGATACGTCAGGTCTTTCGACAGCATTTTAGTCAATATACATCGCAAAAAAGGTATACCGGAGGCAGTCGTGATAACGGCTAGCCGTGAGTAACCGCCTGGAGGAAGGCCGACGAACGACTAGACGTTAGTTTCAGAAGATTTCAAGAAGCGAAAAGAGTATGAGGAAAACATCGCGACAAATAATCGAATGGGTGGACTATTCAAATGAAATAATTTTTATTTGTTTCTTTTGAGGAATAAGAAGATCTGATGATATCGTTTCAGAAATAGGCTAGCGGTTACTGCGTCTCGTTTTTCAATGTGTCTGAAAATGTTCAGCAGTAGAACAATTCTTTCGGAAAAGGGTCGGCGAATCCATAGGATCGGCGTTACTGGTTTTCTTAAAACGCACATAATTCCTTCCACGATATAAACCATTTTTCTGTTTCGCATTTTCTATCGCATAAAAATAGCTTTTTTCTCGAAGTCAATAGAATCACTTAAAAGCTTGTTAGCGCAGCCCCTTTGGGGCTAAAATGTGGAACTCACATACTTATGTTGCGAGAAAGATAGTGTGGATGAAAATATACTAGTTACGGATTACACTCAGCATCAAACCTTCAACCTCATAAAACAAGCACAACTTGTCCGCATTTATGTTGTTATAGCGCCTACGCCTGCTAGGATACCTTGCGGGTGTGAGGGTGGAGCCTCGAATGAAACTATGAGTGCTTGGATGACAGCGGGTGGTGGCAGTCGATTGGTTCTTTTGGGGTGGGTGTATGGATGAGGGGATTGGAATGGGTGATCGGCGGCTCTGTTCCCGGAGCTGAGGATTTTATGTAGGTTAGGTGTTCTGTTCTTGTCGATTTGTTTATAATGGAATATGAAACTGATGTGGGGTTGGGATGGCTAGGAGTGTTTTCAGAAGGCAGTTGAAACCGCTAGTGTGTTCCAACTTTTAAGCAACTGCAACTGATATTAGGAATAATAAAAGAACGACAAACAATCGTATGTATTACGGTAGCTAAATGCACTGAAGGCGAAAAATAGAGATATCAAGAGATACATTCGCTAGAATCAGACGTGCCAAATGTAATCCTAATCTATTGAGTTAAACCTAAAAAGATATAGGAATTTGACAAAGACAAGGAAATAAAACTTCTGCAAGTAAGTGATGATTATTGTTGGTGTTCGTAGTTGTAACGACAAACTGGTTGAGTAGCTGACCGCTTCTCACGGTATCGATGTTTATTGACTACTCTACATGACCAGAATGTGTCTCTTTCACAATAAGACACGTGCTTATATAGAGAAGAGGAAAGAGAGATATGACCCGGAGATAGTATGATATAGAGGTGAGAGAATAAAGAATAGAAAGAGATGAACGATATCATTATCGTTACAGTAGTAAATTCTGATTAATGGTAAAAATATTTTGATGTAGTTGAGTGTCTGTTCCAGTTGGATTCATAAATCGGAGTTAGAATTGCTTGTTCGCGGAGTTGCCGATTTCTGGATGGAGCAGCGTGTGGTCCCGTGGTAGGGTGAGGGTGTGGGTTGAAGTATGTAGATGAGGGTGAGGATGCCAGGAAAGTGACATTGACTTAGAGCAGACTAAGATTGACGTTTGACGTTCTTTACTTTTGACTCTTATGTATGCTTCGTGCCGCATTTGATATGTTGTGTATGGTTGTGATGTTGCTCGGTTGAAGTGGCCCTAGTGCTTATTGTATTGCGTCATCGTTTCTTTCTTCTTATTGCATATTGCATTGGTAGTATAAAATTCAGGTTCTTATATGCTTCTCCAAAAAGAGGAGGAAAAATTCAGTATTTGGTTTTCGAAAGTTACTAAATATATCTGCGCAAAACATTTGAATTGTTTCTTCGTGTATAAAATTGTTAGATCAATTTGTCTCACTATTGGGACACGAAAAAATACCTGTCCTCCACGGTCGAAGGTTAACTGAGTCGGCACGGCGAGCGCTACTTGCAATTACACCCGTTTCAATGGGCTCTCGATCTTATCAAATTCATATAACAGAGTATAAACTGGAAAAAGTTTGATGTGAAAGAAGCGGAATATTTTCATTGTATTTTGGACTATGAAAAGTACTGTCAATCTCATCAAAACTTTCGCAAATTGAAGATCCTGTAGCTGTTAGTTATTTATGAAAATTTCAATTTGATCTGTTAACTTTCTCCTTCAAACCGACATTCGCTAGATCAGATCCATATATAGCTTCAGTCATGAATACAAGAGTGAAAATCGAAGGTTAACACAAACTTCATCAACGATATTTACAAGTCTCGTCTAGATAAGCGACAGTATTGAGAAAAATTCCAACTAATTAAACTGAAATTTTCAGGAGTGACCAACAGCTATCGAGTCTTCAATGCCCTCAAGTTTCAATGAGTTTATCAGTAATTTTCTGCATAGAACAAACTATAACGAAAACGTTCCTCATTATTTTAGATACTACTGATATATCGATTTCGTTATTAATTCTTAACATGGTTCAATATATGATTCTGCGCTTGAGATATAGCGATATTTATCTAGGATCATAAATTGCAAATCAGTACATGGGACTTACCGTCTTCATAACCACTTTTTTCAGTACAACAAAAATTCCTTCGTGTATTTGATAGTTCAGATTGTATACAGGTATCATATAAGAAATTTTCAGATATTTGGAATATATTTGTCCCACCAATAACAGCATAATCAGCATCACCAATTCTTAATGCTTCCACAGCTAAAACGACTGTTTCTAGAGAAGACGAACGCGTTGTATCAATTGTAAAATTCGGTCCACGGAGATCAAAATGATACGCTAAGCGTACCGATGCACTACATTTAGATAAGCTTGACGGTAATAAATGTGTGTCTGTACAATTCGATTGGTTTATTATTGTTGACTCATGCTTGTTCGAGTGTTGACCAATAAATACTGCAGTTTTTGTTCCAGCAATACGATTAATTGTATAATCAGCATCTTCTAGTAAATGAACGAATTTTTCCAATAAAAGACGATCTTCTACATCAATTTTCTGTGCTTGTAATGCTGAGACGCCGAAAAAATTGGCATCAAAGCGATTCAATAATTCATTGTCAAGAAGATAACCATGTTTGCCAATCATGTTGGTCCGGTTCAAGTCACTGTTTGATAGATTTAATGATGATGTTTGTAACTTTATTTGGTCACTAATCATTTCACTTGAAATGTCAGCATTACTTTTTAATGTATCCCATAATGAATGACCTGAATGTATACCATCACCAAATTCACATGAAATACCGATCACAGCTATAGGTTCCATAATTACTTATAAAAATCTGCAACCAGATATTGAATAAAGACATTTAAAAAAAACTGATCCTTTTCAATCTTTTCAGAATGTTCAAAGATTATGCTAAAAAAATAGAACATAAATCTACTCTTATTTTTAATGCATTTTTAACACTATATATATATATATATATATAGATAGATAGATAGATAGATAGAAAATAATTCTACATTTACTGACTAGCATAAGTTAATACAGCCATCGTAAACGCTAGCTGTGAACAGGCACCGTATTTACCAGCCGTTTACAACTACCGTAATAATAGAGGTGCCTGTCTTGTATTTCCATGTCTTTCACCTACGATAGACCCTACTCTTTCAGCTAGGATAGATCCTAGTCTCTCACCTAGGATTGGCCCTAGGCGTTCAATTAGTTCTGATTAAGTTCTATGAAATCCTAGTGAAATCTTTTTAGTTAGGTTGTAATACTATTTTAAACGGCGATGTTTACGGTCGAGTTCGTGTCCAGTCGGATTCAGCGTGGCGGCATATAACCTTAACACGGCGCAGGCCATACGGTCTATTTACGATCCGTATACGCTCATAATTTTGCCGTTTACGATCTCCGTAATGTTCGGCCTGATTCGCACTTCCAAGGTTTGAAATATAGTGCCAGAACGCAGCGTAAAATAATCCAATCGCACTGACACTAATGATCTAATTTGTAAATGAATAAACGCAGAAACGTCGGATTTTATCCGAGAATTCTATGTGCTATAAAAAGTGTACGAGATAGATGAGCCATTCTGAAATATCCCACCCTCAACAATATCATGGGTGATCTTTTCGATGAGCACGAATTCTGGTGACTTTTTTCCAATGAATTTATGTGTTGCTATCAGTAAACCTATAAGAGATCTGTGGTAGATACTCACAGTAGTATTTTCATAACAATTCACCAAAACTGTTAATTTGGGAGATCGAGTTTTTTCTATAGGATTTACTCATCTTGAGGGGGGGTGGGTGTACCCCCCCCCCCCCCCCCCCCCCCCCCCCCCCCCCCCCCCCATCTGTTCTCTGTTTTGGTGGGGCCCGGGGGGGCGGTGCGGATGATTTAGGGGCTCCGGCGCGGCGTGGC
>CAJNOJ010000145.1:124152-196377 GCA_905250025.1 Adineta ricciae | reverse complement strand
CTATTTCTTCTCCCAGTCGATTCTTGTCCGAACCAAAGCTACAGGGCAAACTTCGATATTCAACCAAATCTTCATTGCATTAATTGGAACTAATGCATAGAGGTTAGTACAAGGTAAGCTACCCTGTCGAATGAGATATTAATCGACGATAACTCGCATATGAGTTATTGAAAAATTTGTGACAGCATTATTTTTTATGGAGCTAACAATCAGATCAAAGCTAATGATGGAAGTGTGAATTGTCAAAAGGAGAGAAGACGTTCATCGATTAGCCTGAAACTTGCAGAGTTTATTAATATACTTGACTTCTATAATTGCTGAGGGTTTTCGATCAAACGGCATTTGCATTCTGATTCTATCGATAGCCTCATTGGTCCTACTACCTCGATAAGGCGATAGAAAATGTCACTATTTTGAAATTCACACTTTCTAAGTCAATCGCCACGGTCCCAAAATTCTGGTAGCATAGGTGTGTAGTACAAGGATATTAGTCTTTGCAAAACAAGTTTGAGCGAAATCGATCGAGCTGATCGGAAGAAAGTCCACTCACAAGGGGAACCATTTTTAGCTGCATATTCCAAACAAGTCAGAAATAGCGACTGCACTTTTCAACGATATATCTCTTATTTAATAAGATGGATGTGTTCTCCATGTCGAAATGTATGTACAGTAAAAATTTCAGGTGTCTATCACATTGTTCTCAAGACATATTACGAAAATTCTGCATGTCGACGACCGCTGAAAAAATTCAAAAATTAATAAAACTCCATTTTTAGTGCTTTCAGTAAATTTCGTGTATCTCAGTCAAAGTTCAAGCTTTAGAGCTAAAAATTTGGATTTATGCCTAACAAAATACCCTCTACAAGACGGGATAGATCTCAGTAAAACCGGCGACATCGATTGAGCAGCCCTGGTTGTCGTTCTCGTGCATTGACTCATATGGTGATAGAACTATGTCTGTGTTTCTGTCTTTCTTTCAAGAATCGTATCTTTTCGAAACAAAATACACGTTTATATAGTTATCGATCAGAAGGAAAGAACAGATAATGCTGCAGCATATCAGAATTTATGGAAGTAAGAACATAAAAAGGACAATTAGCATGCGTACAGATCATGTAATTGGGGCAGTTACATACAGTACTAAGAAATGGTTCTGGCAAGCACAAGTTATTTTCAAAGTGCGCTGCTCTAAACCATGATTTCTATAACGAAACAGAGGACATCATCAATGAAAAACTAGCGAAACCATATATACATTGGAAGAATGCGCAAATTGATCGTGCGCCCCATTTTAGTTCGCAAGGATTGTGCTGAAAGCGTTTTCCTTATTTATTGTAGATCATTTTGCTTACTTGTTCTTAAAGCTCTTCTATTCGTTCACACCATATATTGCCATGGATGATTCGAGTTTTGATGCAAAGCAAGAATTGGTCCGTCAAGCGTCCAGATCATATTCATCTAATGAAAGCAATTCTACTTCGACTAACGGCTTACAGTTACCGGATACAATAACATCAGTCGATGAATACCGTTCTCTTTACGCTTCATCGATCAAAGATCCAGATCAATTCTGGAAATTGGCGGCTAATCAGCTGGATTGGTATCATTTTCCAACAAAAATAAAAAATGTGCAATTTGATTATCGTTCATCTCGTGGCGTTGACATTAAATGGTTTGAAGATGGTGTCTTAAACGTGTGCTACAACTGTATCGATAGACACATTGAACGTGATTTGAATATTGCTCAACAAATTGCAATTATTTTTGAGCCAGATGTGCCAACGGTAGCGTCTAAATATGTAACGTACGGTGAACTACTACATAGTGTTAAGAAAACTGCGAATGTTCTAAAAAAACACGGAATTACGAAAGGCAGCCATGTCACAATATATATGCCGATGGTGGTAGAAGCAGTTATAGCTTTACTTGCCTGTGCCAGAATTGGTGCCGTTCATTCAGTTGTTTTCGCTGCTTTTAGTAGTATCAATCTAGCAGAGCGTATTGCTGATTGTGAATCAACCATAATTATTACTAGTGACGTAAGCATGCGCGGTGGTAAATGTTCTTCTTTGAAGAATAAAGTAGATGAAGCATTAAAATATGAAAAATGTAGAAATGTCAAAACGGTACTTGTGTTCCAGCAGAATCATATTCGACCCGAAATCAAAAGCGATTTTGTTCAATCAGTTTTAAATGGTTGGATTAATGGACGTGATTTTTGGATCAATGATGAAATCACTCAAGTGAATGATATTTGTGAACCAGAATGGATGAATGCCGAAGATCCATTATTTATAGTAATCGAAAACTGCAGGAAGGAAAATATGTTCTTTTCTGATTTTAGCTCTATACAAGCGGTTCGACCGGTAAACCAAAAGGTATTCTACATACGACTGGCGGCTATTTGACATGTGTTAACCTTACATTCAAATATGTTTTCAACTATCAGCCTGGCGATGTGTATATGTGTACAGCCGATATCGGCTGGATTACAGGTCATTCGTGTAAGTTGCCTTTTCTTCTCAGACTTTGAATTACTCATTGCAAATGAGATGACTGATTTTTTAATAGACGTCATATACGGTCCTCTGGCAAATCGAGCAACTAGTCTGATCTTCGAAGGTACTCCAACTTATCCTGATGCATCACGCTATTGGCAAATTATTGATAAATACAACGTCAATATTTTTTATACGGCACCGACTGTTATTCGTTCGCTCATGGCATATAGCACTACATTTGTTACCAGTACCAGTCGGGAATCGCTACGAATTCTAGGTACTATAGGAGAACCAATAAATCCTGAAGCATGGCGTTGGTATCATACAGTAATTGGTTAGTAAAATCATGTTTTTCTTCTTTTACTAAATCTATTAATATACTAGAGTAGTAACCACGTTCAAGCAATTATATTCTTTTCCTAACAAAAATCTTGTAAACGTGTTAGACATGTACTAGTGCAGTTCCAATGAACCTTTTTTCGACGTTATTTTCAGATTCTTTTAGGTTTTAACAAAATAATCTAGAATTTAACATAGTTTTAGTCAGATGTGCGGAATTTCAGAACAAATTTCGAATTTCTTTCCTAGAACTAAAAAACAAGGTTCGAAGATGATATCTGAATCTGGAATCATATAAGATCTTACACTCAGTCGAACCGGTATTCTATCTGATTAAGATCATATGCATCAATAAAATGCATTGAATGTATGTAATTCGTGAATCACTTTCTAACATTTATATAATATTAATGTATTATTGCGAAAGCAGTTTATATTCAATTGTGCATTAAAATAATCAAATATTCTCACATTGCGTTTAGATACTCATTAATCAGGAAATTTGTTTTGAGATCTCACGCTTACTTCTCAAAGAAATTTTGTTCGAGGACACTACGCAGTACCTTCATAAGAAAATCTAAAAAAGATTTGAGTTGAAATTGTCCCCTTTAGACGTTAGAATACATGCTAGAATGTCCTTTTTAGAATATTTTCGGACAAAATGTCCTCCAGTTTTGTCCCTAGGAAAAAAATATCCTTTATATTTGGTCCTTTCAAAAAATGCCTCGGACAAAAGGTTTTCGAAATAAATGTCTTCTGAAAAGATGTTCTCCATTGAAAAATGTCCTTTATTGTGATTTTGAAGTGATAAACCAAATTGTGCCGATACGTAAATAGTATTATAGTTCGCAACGATGTTAGGACTCATTGGCGTTTGCGTAGAAACTACAGTTGTAAGTGTAATGTATGAAGAAAGGAGGACGCCGACGAAAGTTATTATAGTACAACTTGCTGCACGTACACCTCTATCAAAATATAAATACACTGAATAATTTTCAATGTCATCTCTTGATTCAGTATATATCTATGAAAACATCATCATCATTGAATTCATTTTCTCCATCGTCTTCAACTAATATCTCATGGCTTTCTTCAACGCCTTCGTGTCCCTCAAAATCAAGTCCATCATCAACGTCACCAAAACCTCAAACGTTGTTCAAACAACCAATCACAAAAACAGTATCGAGCAAAACGAGCTCAATCCAGAATTGGTGAACAACAAGTGAGACAATTATATAATCGACTAGAGGGAGTACCCGTTGCAAATAAGAAATATCTATGTCGAACATCTCACGTGTTGAAGAGCTATAACAGATAGAAAATCAGTATAATTCAAATTTCTACGCTTCCAGTCGTTATTTTCCCGCCGTGCATCGCATAAAATGGCAGTTTCGGCTATATCTTTTTAGAAAAAAGAGTTATCGAAGCTAATTTCTGCCTCAGAAATTATGAAAATTTCCTCTTTCTCTGATACTCATTTTCCACTCCAGCTATTCATTGATCCACCTCTTTCTCACTCTCACGTCATTTCATACCTTATATTCTTTGAATTCACTCACCCTCAACATTTATCTTAATCTTTTGAGAACCTGTAACGCTATTGGTGAGCTTCGCAGATTATCTGTAGCATTCACCGAACTATCATAGGCGTAGAGAACACGTGGATTGATGTCTTTGAGCGCTCAGACGGCCTTCGCTACCGACCCGCTGCAATTTTTCACATCTCGCAATCCTATTGGTCAGCTTCGCAGGTTGCTTGTAGCATGCGTAGGACTCCTGAGCACAGGCAGAACACGTGGATTGATGTCTTTGAGCGCTCAGACGGCCTTCGCTATCAATTTCATCCACTTTTGAAATCCTGTAATCCCATTGGTCAGTTTCATAGATTGCATGTAGCATGCGTGTGGTTCGGTTTTTTTTTCGGAACAAAGCACATGTCGACCTTTCTCTGGGCCTAAGGAAGCATCGTGGAAAGTTTCACCCCGATAGCTATCACAGGGACTGAATGCATAGCGAACAAACAAACAGACAAACTTTCTTCTTTATATATATAGAAGATTTCATAAAAAGCGAATCACATCACACGATTTATTACGTGGTCTTTCTCTTTTTTTATTGAGAATGAAAAGTAAAAAAATAAAACATAACTTACCCCGATAATTCAAAATGTTCAACTATTTTTGCAGAAATTCTTGTCCCATAAAAAAGGATATATTTCATAAGAGGACGTTTCTTCAAAAGACCAAATGACTGAGAACCGTTTATAGAGGACATTTTTCGAAAGGATTCTTTTTCAAAGACATTTTTAAAAGGACGGAAAGTCAGGGACATTGTGTAAAGGAGATTTTAAAAAAGACATTCTAGGCTGTTACCAGACGTTATATACTGCTAATCCTGTACAATTTATCACATCACAAGATTTTTAAAGATATATCGTTCTCATGTATAAAATATTCGTTGAGTTTGAGTGGAGTTCTATTCGTCGACGAAGTACCGGATATTGGACATTTCCATAGGAACATCTTGAAAAATGCTTATTTTGATGAAATATTTCGTTGAAACACGACCAGATCTGACGCTAGAAATAACATGCATATCACCAAACCAAACTTTAGATACATCTTAATGAAATCTATTATCGTATATATTCTTGAAGATGGCTACGAACAAGAGTTGCGTTTAATTGTTTTTTTTTTCAAATCTATTTCTAAACAGACAGTTGTAACGAAGACATGTGCAATGTGAGATGGTATATCAGACAAGTGGAAGAATAGCTTTATTGTTATTCTTAAAGTACACGATAATGTTGCAGTGCACTATGTAATTCAGGTGTGTGTTATACGATATTGAGCATTGTTTTCTATGAAAAACACGAAAGAGAAGAGGGAAAAGGATGAATAGTGATAGATCATAGTAAAGGACAACTTGATATGGAGCCATGAAGATGACAAGAAAGTTAATATAATACGAGTATCAGAAAAGAATGATATTTCATACAAATGAAAGACTCGAATGATTCGTAAAACGCAGCATCCTGATTGACTTGCCTAGTAGGGCATATATGTGAACGGATACTAATGTAGATGTCAAATGTAAATGTAAATGAAAATATTTTTATATCTAAAAATCAGTATTCAGCTATATTGGTTTTGTCACTCGACAATTTAGTTAACTTACGTAAATAAGTAAAAAAAACCTTACAAATAGTACACTGTACTGGCTTTTTATTTTTTTAGGCAGAAACAGATGTCCTATTGTCGACACATGGTTTCAGGTGAATTCGCAATTTACTTTTCTGTCTTACCAATATTTTTTTAGACAGAAACTGGTAGTCTTCTGATAACACCAATATCAAATGTGACAGAATTGAAGCCAGGCTCTGTTACATTACCATTTTTTGGTATAACAACACAAATTTTTGATAAAGCCACAGGAAATCAACTACCACCACCATGTACAGGCGAGTTGTGTATATGTGACTCATGGCCAGGTCAAGCGCGTAGCATCTATGGTGATCATAAACGTTTTGTTGATGTATATTTTACGCGTTATCCAGGTTTTTATTTCACGGGTGATGGTTGCGAAATCGATGAGAATGGATATCACTGGATTACGGGTCGAGTGGTGAGTTTTGAATGCCTTTAATTTTAAGGAGTCTCTTTTCAGAGAAATTTACTCTGATAATAGGCGGCGATGGTCAAATTTTTCAGATAGGTCTGACACGAAAGACTGGATTTTTTTCATATATACCACTAAATTTCTTGAAACTTCTTCTAACTACGGTTAGCTAGATATTGGCGAAATTATGTTTGTTTTACATTATAGCTAGTATCTATCTCTAAGTTTGGTTCAAACAAAATTTCAGAATTTTCTTTTAATCACTTTTTAACAACCATTCTATTAATCATAAGTTTATAGTAGTATATTTGTTTTTTTCACGACTAAACTATCAAGAAATTACGATCTATTCGGACAGAGTTTTTCCCTTATTGAGACCTTCAAAACAAAACAAATAAACATATCATGTATCTTAAATGTGGTTGGAGTCACTTCAATTTTAGCGATCAAAATTCGAGTTTTGAGAAGATTGATAAACAGTCCTAACGAATGAAACTTTATAATTTATTCGATAAACCAAAACAATATTACCCATGTTTCCGATTGCGGTCAGATTGCGACGCAGTTGTGGCGCAATGATCGCATTACCACCTATCTCTATTTCAACTCTTTTGCACCTACTATTACAATGATAATTGGTGATGAAACCACCTAAGCTTTTGTGCGTTATGATTTATCTACTCTTATTTATTAACTCATCTCAGAAGCACATAATTTTCACAACAAAAACGTTTATAATAAACGAAATAATATCAGTCAAAGGGGCTGATCGTTAGAGAGATCCTGCTTTTACCGATAGTCGTACCCATTCACCGTCATTTTTCACTTTTCGACAATAATGGTCCGCTTCTCACCTGCCCATGACCCATTCGCGGCATCCACCAACCTATCAATGACCCAAAATATATGAAAAGCACTCACCTATGCATCATCGATGATACCCAGGCATCTATAATTCATTCCTAACAGTCATCCATCGCGCATCACCTGAAAAAAAATAGTATTTCGAACCATATTAACGATGATAACTGTGATCTCGAATCTCGTTGGTTGAAAAAGATGACCCATCTCTCAGATGACTCATTTTTTTCGATGACTCATCTTACTGCTGACTCATCATATTTTAAGCGTCACTTACTCTTCGAAGTTAACCGCTGTTTTATCAAGTTATCTGGTCGTTATAAACTGAAATAATGAGCTTAAGTGGTTTTTTTTCATCCATTTTTATACTCGATTACTAGCAATAACGGTTATTATTCAAAAACATCCAATAGATTGGCTAGACAAATGCGGTAACTGCGTCGCAAATGCGCGCAACTGCGACGCAGTTCTAAAAAAAGAGGCGACATGGGTAATTAATTGGCTACTTCCATGGTACTTGTGACAAAAAAACACAACATTCACCGAATCGTTTGAAACTTTCCGGGCTTATGTAATAGTCACTTCTAGGACTTTTTTGCTCTTGGACGAAAGTCCTAGGANTGAGGAATCCAAATATATCGTCAGAATTTCCATAGCACAAAGTGGTGCAAAACTGTGCGTGTTAGAAAGAAAAAGGTACTTTAAAAATCCGTTCCGAAGGGTACTTAGTATTTGGGCTACGGCTCTTGAACAAAACGTCCTAGAACTTTCGTCCAAGAGCAAAAAAGTCTTAGAATTGATTATTATATGAGTCCTGAAAGTTTCAAGCGATTTGGTGAATGTTGTGTATATCGTGTCACAAGTCCCATGGAATCACCCAATTATACGAACACGTATTTTTTTCAATGGGCACCTTTGATGAATCTGGTAGTATTGAGTCATTGCTGAATAGGCCTACGAAACCTCAATCCTTTTTCAAAAGTAAGGAGTTCTAATCTTTACCAATTGTAGGATGATGTTCTCATCATTTCTGGACACAATATTGGCACAGCTGAAGTTGAATCGGCTCTCGTTTTACATCCGACTGTGTCCGAAGCGGCAGTTGTTGGTTATCCGGTAGGCTATTTCATATTCAAGTCAAACCATTTTATTCTTCAAAAAATGTAGGATCCGATAAAGAATCAAGGCATGTACTGTTTTGTCACATTAAAAAAAGACGTAATCGAAACGGATGAACTCAAAAAAGAGCTCGTGCGTAGTGTCCGAGAAACGATCGGAGCACATGTCATTCCTGATGTTATACATTTTGCACCTAATTTGCCTACAACACGAAGTGGCAAGATTATGCGACGAATATTACGCAAAATTGTTGAACCTGATATTGATAATCTTGGCGATATTTCGACATTAATTGATCCAACGGTTGTAGTAGAACTAATCAAGAAATGCCCTCGAACAAAACCATCATAACAATGAAAACTTTAGTTTTCGATACGAAATTCTTTAAGTATTGCCACAGTTTGAACTATTTGAATAATCATGACAAATTGCTACAATCCTGAATAAATTTATTTCCTAAGTTTTTTTCAAGTACCCGCGCGTGTGGGTCATCACATAAGCTCCAAATCACCAAAACTTTGAAACATTACACCACATGCCCAACGTCTCGATCTCAGGAAGCGATAGAAAAACATCTTTTTTTCTGTGGGATCCTGTTCTTTTCAATAAAGTCCAACAGATATTGGCGGAACGAAACAACGCAATCGGTGTGAAGCTAGCACCATTTAGCTAGCACCAGATAACGAAAAATCATAAAAATCTCATGTTCAAATGAATTCATATCCGTCGAAATAGGCTCATTCGACGCAGAATTTCATTCTACATCGAATGGTGTCGTTTTTATCGACGGGAAAACGACTGAAAAGATTCTATTTAGATTTTTTCCTTCCAGACACAAATGTATAGAAAAATCTAAATAAACTCTTCTCGGTCGTTTTCCCGTCGATAAAAACGACACCATTCGATGTAGAATGAAATTCTGCGTCGAATGAGCCTATTTCGACGGATATGAATTCATTTGAACATGAGATTTTTANATGTTAAGATTCTTTATTTGTTCGTTGATGACTTTTTTCAAATCAATTTGTTTAATTAAGTCATTGAATGTTGTTTCGAAATTGAGATTTTTCATTTGATCTTTTACGACGGAAATGAAATCAAGTTGTGCAATGATTTCTTTTAGAAATGGTTCAATGTTAATCTTTTTTAATTCTTTCGTGAGAATATTTGGAATATCTAATTGTTTTTCAATAATTTTATTCAAATCTCCAAATGATTTTTGGATTATTGAAGGAATATCCAGCAAACGTAGAACTTGTTCAAAAATAGATTTCAAATTCAAATTTTCAACAGCTTTGACGAGTTGACTTTCAAATGATTTTAATGCTGAACGTATAATCGCATCTGGATCAAATGAATTCTTGAAAAGGCGCTTCTGTCGATGTAATAATCGAGTTTGTTTCGTAAAATCATTGGTTTCATCAATCTTCATTGATAAAACACTACGAATATTTCGTTTTTCATTTGAGATTTCGCCGAATTCAGATGATGAACCTGAGGATCGACTTCCACTAGATTCAGTATCAAATGAATCATTCGAATCTTCATTGTGCTTTTGAAATTCCATGAAGACACGATTAATACTTTCAAGACAATTGATAATTTCTTCAATTGCACTTAAACCAAGTTTAATTGACTCAAAAATTGCACAAATTCGTTCTTTTCTTTCTATTAGAGTCTTTCTAAACCGTCCGAGTATAACTTTACCAGTATTACATGAAGTAAGATTAACCAAAGTGAAGAAAATAACGAAAGAATACAAGATGATAACTTTATTAATTAATCTCATGATAATTTTTTCAAATGAGATGAGAAATTAATTCCATAGTAAAACAAAACCTCGATATTTATATTCGATCAATTCGTAAAAAGATAATTTATTCTTCTGCGTATTTGTCTGAGAATGTTACACTTTCTGTTCATTCCATCACATCTTTATCTCGACCATAAATGAGTCTATTCTTTCTTTCTTTTTTTACCGACAAATTACAAAAAGATTCTATTGCGTACTTTTATTTTCGATAGATATTCATATGAAGCGAATATTCGTTTCCTCGACATTCCGCGATGTTACGTTGACATTCTTCCAAACTCCTCAGATTGTATATGATTCAGATTCATTTACATAAAAGTATTTGTTTGATTTGATTCCGAAAGGTAGTCGATATGAGGAAATTTACATAAGCACCAATACAGAACGGAAAATAAGGGGCGAAGACACTGAAATATCTCATGATCAAAAAGATTTGCGTTTGTTCCAAAGATCTGTTATTGTTTTGTGTAACCAGATCATATGTGGCAACGATTGTTGTTGGAAAATTAAATAAAATATAGATGATTATATTCATAAACAACATCAGAATAAGTTGACGATCTCTCGGATGAAGCAAATTCATATCATTCGGTTTCGGAATTGTATGTAATGCCATCGGTGGATGAATTCGAATACGACGGATATGTAGAAGGTTTTTCATTGTCCACAATGCTAAGCAAATCATGGCTAAAGGTGTTACAATTGTTCTAATAACTAAATCATAAAGAATAAATGACGCATAGACACCCAATGAGAAAAAACAAAGAAAATAATTTGATCCAATTTTTACAATATTCACTTGAATGAGTAAATGACATCCAAAAGAGACCTCCACCAATGGTACATTGAATAGCAAGACGACAAGTACTTCGTAGTCGAACAAAAGCATTGGATGATGTTAACAAAACTCGATCAACCGAGGCCAAAATTAAATAAAATGAACTAAGACAATCGAGAACGAATGTACAATATGTAAGAAAACGACGAAGTATGAAATTTTCAATAGATAATTGAGATGCAAATATAAAGAAGATTGGCTAAATTAAATGCAATAAAATAAATCGAACACAGATTTTTACATAAAAGATTTTTACTAAACGTAATTAGACTTATAAGTGAACCTAAAATAACCATTATTGGACCACCGAATCGATATAAATTGATTTCTACAGATAATAAGGCTACAAAAGTATTCGACATTGATGACACTTTTATTTTATTGTCGGTTATTCTTCAGTGTTAATAAGGTCAAATAAATTCTCTTTTTGAGATCATTATTTAGATAAAAGTAGGATTATTTCAAGCAGAAATATTGAACTGTCTCATTTGTCATGAAAGTTGTCACGGCATATCCACGGAAATTCAAAGTTGAAGATCAGTAGGCGGAAGTGGATTGTAAACTCATTAGATAAAGTCAACCGTAAAGAATAAAATGTTCTTGAAATATCGAACAAAGCAATTTCAATTTTGGGTTACAACTTGTAGTTTCACGAGAATGTCATCAAACTATGTCAACGTTGGTTCTCTTTTTAATTTCGATAAAAGAAACAGAAAATGTGAAGATCAACAATTTGTTCTACATTATCTTATCTCGAGTATTTTTAAACAATAACATTATCATTTCATGTCACATGTCAATCAACTATGAAGAATTTTGTCCAATTTTATGTTCTTCTCTTCGTGAACATCGGTTCGATTCAAAAAATTCTTTTCTCCCGATAGTTTTCTGTTCAGTTTTAGTCAATGGTGAATTTCGTTTTGCAAATTATTATCAAGATCATATGGTTCTTCAACGTGCTCCACAAAAATCCATCGTTTGGGGTTATAGTGATACTGAAAATGTTTCAATTATATTAACAATCAATGCGCAAGTTTATCAAACGAAAAGTTTTTCATCAAATGAAAATATTTGGTCGATTACACTCGATGCAGAAAGTAATGAAGGTCCATTCGAACTTGTTGCTACACAAATCTTTTCGAACAGATCGAAGAAAACAATTTCTCTTCGTGATATTCTCGGTTCACCGATATTTCAGCGCATGACATTACCGCGCCGACAGTACCGCGCACGACAGTACCGCGCACGACACCACCGCGCACGACACCACCGCGCATTGACACTACCGCGCATTGACATTATCGCGCACGACACTACAGCGGACGATATATAAGCGCAAGTTTTGTCTCCTTTCATTTCATCAATAAGCTTACGGCTATTAATCAGAGAAGGTTGTTCTTTTTCTGGTCCAATAATTTAGCTAAAACCTAATGTCATAAGGAATAATTGGATCAGATAACAATGAGCGGATTAGTATAATTGACACATTGATGAGAATAAATCAAACGAAATTGACTGTATTTCATGTATATATATATATATATATAGAAGATAAGTATATGCCATAAGTAAAATGTCTCTCATCAAGTCAAGTAAAGGAAATGATCAACTTCTTCTCGATGGTTTTCGTTATCGTCGAGATAGGACAGTGTGGCGCTGTGTAAAGGACAAGTGTAAAGGTCGTGCTCGTCCTGATGGAAATTCGTTTGAAGCATACCAAGATCATACATGTCAAGCGCCAGATCCGGACGAAATTGAAAAAGCTTTATATAATCACGAAATTAGGAAGAAAGCTGCCGAATGTCATGATACACCAAGATTAATAATACACGAGGCTCGACTTAAGTTATCGTCAGATGCTGCTATTACTAGTCCTCAATATAACGCATCACAACGTGTTATTCAACGTATTAGAAGAGATGATAATATTCCGTCAGAACCTAAAACATTCGCCGATATTGTTATTCCATTAAATTTTCAAAATACTGTTACGAATCAAAAGTTTCTTTTATATGATAATAATGATGTTAATCGTCGATTATTGATATTTGCAAGCAAAGAACAATTGGATTTTTTAAATCAATGTGAAAGTTGGCATTGTGATGGTACCTTTGCTGTAAGTAATTGAAATACATAAAATATTGCAAACGAAATCTTTCATTTCTAGGTTGCTCCTAAAATGTTTGAACAAATGTACTCTATACATGGTTCAATACGTGGGAAAAGCTTACCATTAGTTTACGCACTTTTACCTAACAAAGATGAAAAAGCTTATGCAGAATTATTCAAAATTGTGAAACAACATGTTAGACGGAAACCGAAATACCTTTCAATCGATTTTGAAAAAGCAGCTGAAAATTCATTTGGTGTTATATATCCTGAATGTGAAATATTTGGGTGTTTTTTTCACTTCAAACAATGTATCTGGAGACATATTTGTGTAAGTTTATTTGGTTCATAATGAGTCATATAAGTTTTTCTTACATTTAATAAATGTTTTGATCTTTTTGCAGGAATTACATTTGAAAAAAGAGTTCCTTGAAAATGATGCTAGTCGTCGAACAATGAAGAATTTAGCTGCTCTTGCATTTATTCCATCGCAAAATGTTATTGAAGAATTCGTTCGTATTAAAGATAATTCATCAGAAGTATTGGACGGTAAATAATTTTTTGCAGATGTATTTATCTATTTGATCGAAAATTCTTACTGTAAAAAAATGCGCGGTAGTGTCAATGCGCTGTAGTGTCGTGCGCGATAATGTCAATGCGCGGTAGTGTCAATACGCGGTGGTGTCGTGCGCGGTGGTGTCGTGCGCGGTACTGTCGTGCGCGGTACTGTCGGCGCGGTACTGTCGGCGCGGTAATGTCACGCGCGGAAATATCGTGCCACGCAGCTGTATGTTGGATTTATGGTCGAATGGTTCATGTAGAATTAGATGATCATAGACCAATTGGTCTTATTCATACATCTTGGAGTGAATCATCAATTGAATTATGGTCACCACCTGAAGTTTTCAAAGATTGTCATATGTTAATGTAAATTTGATGAATGTGATTGAATGATTGAGAATTTTGAAATTTCAGAAAGGAAGATGAAGTCAAATTGAATAATTCTGTTATTTATAATGCGATGATTTATCCATTAACACGACTGATAATCAAAGGAGTGATTTGGTATCAAGGAGAAGCAAATGTGAATTATAATCGAGACAAATATCAATGTACATTTCGGAAAATGATTCAATATTGGAGATTTACATGGCAACAACGTACAAATTCTCTCATAGATTCACAATTTCCATTTGGTTTTGTTCAAGTATTTCTTTTCAATGAATTTTTTAAAAAGAATTTTCTTTTCTTTAGTTATCAACAGGAGAATCAACAGGAAAGATTATTGGTGGATTTCCATGGATTCGATGGCATCAAACATTTGATTTTGGTTTTACACCAAATAATGCAACTGAAAATGTATTTATGGCAACAACAATCGATTTACGTGATGATCAAGGAGGGTGAGATGAAAAATAATCTGAATATGACGAGATTTTCTTTTATCACAAAAAGTGTTCATCCTCGAACAAAACTTGATGTTGGTTATCGTCTTTCTCGGTCTGGTCTTGCTATGGTTTATAAACAAACAAATGTTGCTTATCAAGGACCAATTCCAAATGAAGTTGTACGAGATAGTTTCGATCGAATGAATGTTACATATTTAAGTACATTTTCATCATCAATTGAACTACGAAATTCAAATGGATTTGAAGTAAATGTCTTTTTGAAATTTTCAATGAGAAAGAAATCTTTGATTTAGATATGTTGTGAAGATCAACAAATATGTATGTTAAATGAAACCAATTGGTTATCAGTAACACCTATTTATGATCCATTTTCACCGATTACTGTTAAACTTCTTATACCAACAATATGTCAGTCGAAATCAATTCATGCTGTTCGATATTTATGGAGAGAAACACCTTGTCTTTTTAAACAAGCAGCTGTTTATAGTACAGCAGATTCAAATTTACCTGCTCCACCATTTATTCGATTTTTATAAGAAAATAAATAATGAGCACATTTTTTCTATATTTCAAATGTGAAGAGAGGGAAAATCTGTACGAATTGAAACTCTCAACAGTTCAAAGTCACAAATATACATTGTCAAACGTATGAAAATGACCGCTGAATGTTTGGTTAGTCGAAATAGTTATTGCTTTACTTGACGCTTTATAAGTAGAATATTTTCGATCAGAATGAACATCACGACTAGAAATCGACATGTTCTGTCGATAGCGAACATAATACTTTTAGTCTTGTATATTTGTTTTAATAATTACATTCATTTTACTAATAATTTCACTTCTCTTCTCCGTATGTCCAAACTGGAGGAGAGTATACCGCGTCAATTGGCTACAAAATAGGATTGTTTAAATGGTGGTTAATTTCTATGCTAAATAAGTCGAACGCCAAAATAAATGTTATAGAATGTTAACTTTATTATTCTTGATTATTTATTACAAGAAAGACAGTCCATGAAAATCTAGATAGTCTTAGTGAGACATCGGATATGGATCGTCAGCTGCCCAAGTTGTTTCTAAAATGCTCCCATTGGAATATGTCATTGTTCCTCTGCCTTGTTTACGATCATTTACCCAATTTCCTCGGTATGTATCACCATTTGATTCTTTAAAGACGCCATATCCATTTCGCATATCATCTTCCCATTGCCCTTCATACTCATCACCATTCGACCAGATTTTTGTGCCATTGCCTTCAATATTTCCATTCACCCAATTTCCATCATATTTATCATTGTTCGCCCAAATCATCGTACCATTGCCATGTCGATCGCCATCTACAAAGTCTCCAACATATTTGTTTTTATCATTGTAAACCATTGTACCCCTTCCAGTCTGAACACCACTTGTAAATTGGCCCAAATACATATCACCATTCTTCCACAAATATAAACCATATCCGACGAGTGAGCCAGATGCATTAACTTGACCATGATATTCTTCACCTTCTTTAATATAGACTGTCTTTATTGAACGAGATGATTGCTGAGTTGGAATATCACCATTTGAATTATTCCTGATCATATCGAAACCTAAAAAAGTGGTAAAATAACTAAAAGTTATTTTCACACTTCATCGTATCAAAACACACGAGCGTTAAATTTTGAAATATCTGGTTAAACGTCAGGAAACGACAATTTTCAGTTCTATTTCAGTTCCACGAGATTCTCTTTTCGACCTACACCGATACAGATATAACTCTCAGAGCTTTATCTTCCAAACATAGGACAATTTTCTTAGCATAGAGAAGATAAAATAACTTACCAAGTCTTTCAATGACGATACCAGTGGTTCTTATATAATCTGTAGGGTACCGCAAGTTTTCCAACTTCCATTTTGTCCAGCATTGTGAACCAAAGGGGTCAAATGCAAAGCCAATACAGTTTGATGTTTTTGTACAATTATCAAAACACTGTTGTAGGGATATATTTCCAATTTCGTAGATATCTCTACCTGGATAATCAAATCCATCTAACAATAAAACACCGTTACACGTACAATTGTTTATAAAATCTATTAGAAAAGATATGAACAAAGGATTTCGTATGTATTTGATATAATTAATCGAGTTATGTCGCACTTCACACATAACCAGTAGATTTATATACGTATAAGCGTATAGTATACTATCATGACGCATTTACTGAGAGAATTGTATCATAGGGAAACACTGAGTTTCAGCGAAAGTTCTAAACTTTCCACCACTTTATATATGCTGTATAGAACTATTTTATCTAAGCTCTAAATTTTGTCTGTAGAACGAAAAAAGATTTCGATCAGTTAGTTTCCTTCCAGAGTATTCGTTCTCTAATGCGAATAAATAATTAAGACTTCAGTATAAAAGGATGCATCGTGTAAGCCCAATCCATTTATCAAAATTTGAAGTAATCAATAGACGATATGTGTCGATGTCATTCATGGCCTCTCTGAACCATTAAGATTGAAACATACAATTTTTTCAATAATATTATTCTCCCTCCATGTATCGATTCAACCATAAATCGAGTCTCTCGAGTAGTCAATGTTCTATATATCTTAACAATGTTCAAATCATAGATGCGACATACTCATGTTGTGCATTATTGTCTTGTCAGGACATCGATCTTTCAAGTCAGATGCACACTTTAATTCACCATTGCTATTCCATAACTCACAGTTATTGTACCATGTAGCATTGCTTGTTTGAAAATCCCCACCTATCGTTCGACACTCGCATGATATACTACATTTCTGCTCGTTTTCATACTTTTCCACACCCGTACAACTCTGGCAGCTTCGAGTATGACTTGATGTTGCACAAAGTGTGCATCTTCGTCTGTTATTTCTCGTTCGATACTCTAAAGGTGAAAAAGAACACGTAGTATCGTATACATCATGTGTCGATTGTATATTCGAAAAGTTCGTTTTAGTTTACCATGTATCAAAAATACATATTACAGATATTTGTCGAAGAGAGCTATAAAAGAGATTTCAAAATATAACTTTAAATATTCAGAAAATAAGCAGGAAGAGAAAATCTTTTATGAGAAGTAAAGAGAGTTTTATCAATATTATCTTACTGCATGTATAATTGACGACCAATTGTTTTGAGTAACGTTTTAAACATCTTTCACTCTGAAACATCTCATTGGTTACAGTAAAGCTACATTGATCGTTCGTTTTATTCTCGCATAGTTGTTGTACACGAGAAGTAACGTCTTTTTGACACTCTGCCGGATTGTAGAAATTTGATTGGTAAATAGCCGAATTAATCTTCAACTTTGGACAACGGCGAATAATCAGATCCGTGTCTTGATGATAAACATCGACTGTTGTAGTTTTCTCCCCTTTAAATGAAGAAATCAGACAAAGATTAGTGTAGAATCGAATTGTAAATATCTTGTAAAGTCGAATATGCAAACTGAAAACAAAACTCATTTCACATTAAGAAACTCTTTTTCGATAATAAAAATGTAAAAATAAAGTAACATTAGAAGCACAAATGATTTCGTTTTTTAGATATTCTCTACAATAATGCAATGATATACATCTTATCTAAGAATGAGATGATGAGAAATGATCACTTTCTCTATTAACAATTTCTAAAACTTACCAAATACTCCAAACATAAACATTAATCCTCCTATAATCGCCAATATCAGAAGAAATGTCAGTGTAATGAGTTTTGCATGGAAATAAAGAAACATTCTTAACGTCAACTTTCGCGAATAAGTAGCGAAATACATCGGCGAATTGAGAACAAAATACAGTGTTGGACCACCTTCCATTACACAAAACTAAAAAGTGAAATCATTATTGAAAGGGAAATGAAATGTTTATAAAAATACAATTATAATTTTACAAAGAACTCAGAAAACTAAGACTGATAAATGACCTACGAATGTAATTTCCTCAAACTATGAGAAATATATGAAGATTAACAATTGTCGAAACAACATAAAGAGAACAAATCATATGGGAAGAAGAAACTCTACATTATATTTGTTCGTAAGATAAAATAAATCGAAAAAATCTTCCCATGGGGAAAGAGTCTCTCATTTCACGCGAAATCCTACTCGGCATCGATATCAAAGTAAGATTTCTCCCAATAATCTTTATCTTTGTCCCATGTTGGAAAGATTTTTTTTGTTTTCTTTGTGTAAATTTCCACTTGATATAAAAGTAAGTAACACCATTTTAAAAATATTCATTGAATCGATAATCTTTCATAGGTGATTAATCTCAGTTCATTATATGATGTCGAAAATACTGTCTGTTTTTCGTAAGAAGCAACCAGTGAGTACTGAAAGTTCATTGAGACGAAGTATTTCAGAAAAAGATATACGAAATGAACATTATAAAATCATTTGGTTGGATCAAAATGCAAACGACAATAAAAGTGATTCGATTCGAACAAAAATGCTTTTAAAAAGTATAAACAATGATCAATGTTCATTTTTTGACGATAAAGACAAATTCATCAATGCAATTCAAACATCCGATACTCAACAGTTAAAAACTCTCTTAATTCTATCCGGTCAATTTGCTAAAGACATTTTAAACAAAACCGTTTCATCTTCATTTCAACATATCGATGAAAGACTTCCATCTGTGATTATCTTTTGTCAAGATTATAATAAATACAAATTACTTGCGGATACCAATCGATGGTTTAATGTAGTTGATGTTTGTACTGATCATGAAAGTTTAAAACAAAGTATTCTTCGTGTTCTTCCATCTTTACGATTTAATCTTTTTCCAGCTCAGAAGTTGATCTCAACGAGAATGTTAACGTCATCTCCAATGACAATTGAGGATAATTCTTATTTCTCCTATCCGTTGTTTGTCGATCTTCTCTCTGCAAAACGATCAAAGAAAAAGATCAAAAATCATGAAATGGAAATACAGATTATGATTAACAAATGTCGTGACTTTTATCGTGGAAATCGAAGTGAATTACAACGTATTGAAGAATTTCAACGAACTTACACTCCGTCGAAAGCAATTGAATGGTATACTCGAGATAGTTTTGTCTATCGATTGATTAATCGAGCATTTCGTACTGAAGATATGTCTTTATGGTATTTATTTCGTTTTTATTGTCTCGATCTTTCAAATGAATTGAAAAAATTACAAGAAAAACAAAATATTTCCGAACGTTTTCTCGTCTATCGTGGCCAATCTCATTTACCTGTTAGTGAACTTTCGAAAATAAGAGATAATAAAGGTGGATTAATTTCCACGAATGGATTTCTTTCGACGTCGAAATTAATCAACGTTGCACTCAATTTCATCATATCTGCAGAAAATACCGAAGAATTCCGAGTTGTTCTTTTCGAAATCGAAGTCGAACCATTTAGTCGAAATAGTTGTATCTTTGCTGATATTCACGATTATTCAAAACATGGAGAACATGAAATTCTGTTCAATATTGGTTCAACATTCGAAATTATCAATGTAAAAGATGAAATAAATACTTCTCCATTTGATGAGAAGAAGAATTCATTAACACGTATCAGAATGAGAACAACAAATACAAAAATAGATGAAACTCATAAATGTTTTGATCCAACAAAATTACGAAATGAAAATATTGAAATCTATTTTGGTCGTTTATTAATCGATTTAAATCAACATGACAAAGCGGAATCGTATTTTCAAATGATGTCACATATTTTACCAAAAAATCACAAATACATCGCTTCTGTTCACGATCATCTCGGTCATCTTCATTTACAAACAACCAATTGGCGTGCTGCATATATTTGTCTCAATTTTGCTCGAAATCTCAAACAAAAAAGTCATCCTATTACACATCCTGTTTTTGAAACGACTTTCAACGGACTTGCCAATTATTACAAAGCGATTCAAAATTATCCCAAAGCACTTAGCTATTATGAAAAAGCATTGAAATGTCATGGAATTCATCCAATCAGTATTGCAACTATCAAATTAAATCAAGCTTCTATTCACATTCTTATGGAAAATTATAAAACTGCACTTAAATTACGTTGTCAAGCGTTCGAGATTCTCATCAAAACTCAATCAACACCGGAATCAGCGATTTTACATTACAAAGGAATTGCGGGTGATTTGCATTTGGCTCAACAAGAATATTCAGCGGCAACTCAATTTTATAAAGAAGCATTGGAATCAAGTAAAAAAACATTATTAATTGGTGATCTACGTCGAGTACATTCAACTTTAGCTTTAATTGAATGTTATCGTCGACAAATGGATATCAACAAAGCGGAATCGATGTGTAACGAACAAATTATGATCTATGAAACTCATTTGACTCGTGATTATTCAAGTGTTGCATATTTTAAAATAAAACAAGGCGAACTTTATGATGATGATCAAAATAAGATTTCATTACGATTGAAACTTTATGAAGAAGCATTGAATATACTTCAAAAAAATACTCATTTACATTATGAAAAAACAATTCAATGTCTCATACTTGTTGCTGTTCATCTTATGAATTATCAATGTGAATATGAAATAGCTGCAGATCGTTTAAAATCTGCATTATATTTACAAGAGAAAATTTATCCAAAATCTCATTCAATTATTCAAAAAACAAAGAATCTTATTGATCAATGTAATAATATGATTTATCCAGTAGAGACCAATGAAACATCTCCATAGTTTTGACTGTTCTTTTTTTGTCAACAACTTCCGAAAGATACACTCAGACTTTATTCGTTGACACGAGAATTGAATTCATTCAAAAATAAAATCTATGAAACATGATGAACTTTGTCATAGTATTCATTTTTAATGAATATCATAGAAGACTTCATGAATAGATATTGAAACAAAGTTTTACATGATTTATTAATCTCATATGAATTTTATTGTAAGTTTACCAATGGATGATGTTCATTCAACTCACTTTGTCGATCAATCTGTGGAAATAATTTACAAAAATAGAACAGATTGAGTCATCCAACACAATGATTTCTTCAGGTTTATATTTATGTTTTCGAAGACATGAATACATGAGTAGAAAATCTCATCTTTGATTATATTATGTCGTTTCGAGAGATAATCATTAGATTTTAATGAAGAGAAAGCAAATCTTTGATATCAACACTACGTAGAAGTGTCTCATTTCGAAGTTTGTACTCAAAATAATAACATTTCCTATTCTCCGTTCAATGGATTTAATCAATGAAATCAAATATATTTCATTACAAATTTCTTATATTTTCTCAATAATTTTTTGTATATTCACCTTATTTCATTTATTATCGAATTCAAATCTTCGTTCAACTCTTCATAATCATGTTCCATTAATTTTATTACTCATTTCTCTATTTGATTTATGTTTTAATCATCCATTTACTTTGAATTACCTTCGTACAGGTCATGTTCAACCATCAACAAATATTTTATGTCTTTTCTGGAATTTTATCAATTCAACTTTAACAATTTCAACATATTTAACAATGTCCTGGGCTTCAATCGAACGTCATATTTTCATATTTCATTCTCAAATATTCACTCATCGTTTCCATCGACTTCTCTTTCATTATTTTCCACTTTTTCTCTTCGCATTTCTTTATCCAATTCTCTTTAATTTCTTCATAACATTTGTTTATCCATGTGAAAATCACTTTAACATGTTCGCATTATTCTGTGCATATCCATGTGCATTAAAAGTTCCATCTCTCGCTCTCTATGCTCGAATCGCACATAACTTTCTTCCAACATTCGTTGTCGTTACTTTTACAATTAGTTTACTTCTTCGTGTCATTCTCCAGAAACGACAAGTTCAACAAAATCTCTTTCGATGGCGAAAATGTCGTCAGATGATTCTTCAATTAATGTCAATTGCGATTCTTTTTCTTGTTTTAACTTTACCAACGACTCTTGTGAGTATTGTACAAAATTGTTGTTTATCAACATTTGCTGCTGCGATTCAAGTCAATTATCTGAATTTTATGGTACGATTTCTCAATATTCTTATGCCGTTTGTTTGTCTTAGTTTACTCCCGGAGATTTGGTCGAAATTATTATTTTGGAAAAGACAAAGAATTCAGATTGTTCCGATTCGAACAAGGACTAATAATACTTAATAAAGAAAATTGTTTTCTTTCAAATCTTATGTCTATCATCCAGACACGATGATGATGATATGAAAATGTAGGAATTTGTTATGTAAAACAGTGAATGATAACAGATGTCTTATCATCATCATTCTTGTTATCAAAGAAGAAAAGGTTCTTTTCGCAGAAAACTACATAAGAAACGTTTTTTTAACGATGTTTTACTCCAATAGTTGATATTGAGTGAAAATTCGACATGTCTGACGATCGTCGAGAAGTTGTTCTTGATGTAAATGAATTATCGAAAGTAAACAATGGGTCAGAAGATGATGACGGTGATGATTTTCTCAAGCCAAGAGAATTACCAAAGTTGCTCGTTGATCTAAAAACGTATGTTGATTCGAAATTTTGTTATCATTCGGGACCTATTGATGATGCAGCGATTATAAAAGTTGAACCGAAGACTGCTTACCAATGTTCGATGAAAATACTCTTCGAAACAAGAAAATTACGTCTGGTAACTCAACCTTATCCGTGGAAATCTGAAAAAGTTTTGGGAAGTCGATCGTTGGGTAAGTTCGATAGATCGAATTCGACAAAATAAGTTCGGTTTAGGTCGATTTTTTGAGAATACGGAGATTGAAGGTGAAGCTGTTGGAAACATTTGGACTGATTATTCTGTTCCAATACCATCTGCTGATAAACATAAAGAAACTTTTGCATTGTCGGAAAGTACATCGTATTCAAGATGTCGACGATGTAGAGCAACTTGTGTTGTTTTATGCAGCAAATGTGAAGGCGATGGAAAAGTAAGACTCAATGATGCATAGTAAGATTTCTTTGTTCAATTGAGAATTCGATCGAATCGAATAGTTGGTTTTAGTAATACAAAAGTACGTTGTAATAATTGTCGAGGTTCTGGTAAGATGACTTGTGGAAGTTGTAATGGCTTAGGAGGATTTCGTCATGTTCCAACATTGACTGTGAAATGGTTTACTCGACATACGATATGTTTTTATCAAAATTCGTTTTTAGCCGAAAGAAAAATTCGCAAAGGACAACGAACTCCTATTTGGTTAATCAATAGAATTGAATGGTCAAAAGTATCATCTATTGAAGAATGTATGCAGAATATTCCTGAGAATACTCCAGATATTCCTTTAAGAGAAAATATCATTCGAGATTATTATGAAAAACAATTAAATCCAACAATGAATCTCGATAATGTTATGCGACGACTCGAATTTTCAATTGAACAAATGAATTTTCAAGAAGTTCATTATATTATGGGAGAACATTTTGTCAACAAACGATATCCAACAATGAGTAAGAATTCACACAGATTAAAATTTCTTTTTCTATTCAGATGACTTTTCTAGATCATGTCTTTCGTTTTTGTCAATATCCAGGACAAAAACGAGAGAATTCCATTTATGAAAATGATTATCCTTACAATTGTTGTGGATGTTTTGGAGAAAAAGCAGCGTGTTTTGCACCTTGTTGTGTCATTCTATAAGAAATAAGAAAAAGAACTTTGTATTCCTTCTTTTATCTAATAAAATCAAAGTTCATTAAATATAGACCAGGTTGAACTGACTTCTTTCTTTATCTTAACATAGAAATCATGTGCTTTTGTTACTAATCGGGTGAATCAAATTCCACTGTCTGTCCTATATTTATTTAAAGACACGTCATTCATCTCTTTAATAACATATTCAGTTCCTTGGAAAGAACCTCGATTTACTTTTCAAACATTATGTCGCTTCGAGTAGTGATCATTCGACTATTTAAAACATAATCATTTCATTGATATAACATCATATTACAATAGATTTTCTTCATTGGAAAACATATTTCATTTCGACTGTTGACAATATGGAGAATTCGACATTAAGTACAAATGTTGAAACACAATATCTTTCACATCGAATTAAATTTGCAATTCTCTTAACTTTACAAATTCCGTCAATTATCATTTCATTACTCATTTTTCTTTATTTCTTTACTCATCAATCCATTTTTTATATTCGTCAAAATCAAGCTTTACTTGTTCTATTAATTGTCAATTTTATTCAAGTAACATTCGATTTACCAATGGTTATTCATTTCAATCGTCTTGGTTATATAAGTCCAGCAACAAATGCTTATTGTAAATGGTGGACATTTCTTGAATATTCTCTCAATGGTACCAATGAAATGTTAATGGCAACAATATCCATTCAACGACATATTCTTATCTTTCATGCAAATCTCTTCAATAATCGATTAAATCGATATGTTTTTCATCATTTGCCACTTCTCATTTGTATTATTTATCCAATGATTTTTTACATAATTATCATTTTATTTGATACTTGCGATGGAACTCAATGGAATTTCTATGCGAATATCTGCGGATTGGCAAATTGTTATATGGTTTATGAAAAATCTTTAGCAACATTTGATTGGGTATTTAATAATGGTTTTCCAATCATTGTCATCACTCTTGCAGATGTATCTTTGATTATTCGAGTAGTTCGACAAAGACTTCGTCGACATGGATCAGTTTCTTGGAAGAAACAACGACGAATGACAATACAATTATTGAGTGTGTCGTGTCTTTATATGATCGCTTGGTTTCCAGGAATAATTGTCGCAGCAATTCAATATTTAGTTTCACCAACATTTCTTTTAGATATTCAAGTTGAATATATCTTTTATTTAACCTATATGATTTGTTTATTTATTCCTTGGATTTGTTTGGGATTATTTCCAGAATTTATCAAATGGATTTGGAAAAACGTGACACCTCGAAAAACATCGAGTAATATTGTCAAACCTTTGCAAAAATCCTCACAGTAATTCACCTACAAAATCCATTTTGATGTTGTATTTTGTGCTTTGATATTGTGTAAAAAATAAAGTAAAAGCTGTCTAACAGCGATGCAAAACATTACCTTTGCTCGTCTTTTGCCTAATGGCATATAAAGGTCACAAGATGAAGGATTAACAATCACATGAGACAAAGCATCTGAGCTGGGCTTTTTTTGCACAACAAGATGAAATAAATTTGATTAATTATATAGAAATCTTTGTGTATTAGAATAAGTAATCGATATAAACGCACGGAATGTGTCACAATGGTTGAAAAAGAAGTACGAATGCAAAACGAAATGAGAGAAGATTTCGACGAAGAAAGCAAAAGCAAAGACATTGAACAGAAATTTCGACTGTGATATATCACTGAACAAACATCGAAAGTTGATAAAAACAAGAAAATAAGAGAAGAATTTCTTCTCTTATGATGAGATTATGTCGATGTTTGTTCATTACATTGTTTTACAAAAGATCCAATCGTTGATGAATTTGTACTTCCACCACGACGCTTCAAATTTTCAAGTAATTGATGAGCTGCTGTACTAAAACGTTGTGGACGCACAGCATCTAAACAATCGAACAAATGATCAACTTCATTTTCTTCGAGACATTGACATTTTCTTGAAAAATTCCATTCTCTTTCCTATAGAACCCAGGAATGTCTAGGAGAATAGATATTCATTTGTCTAAACTAAACATGAAGAAGGATACAACACAACATGAACTAAAACAACGACTATCATCATGCAGAAGAGAAAACAAAAAACATGAATAATCTCGTTCTTCTTTTTTCTTTGTCAATCATGCGATACGAAAGAAATGACTAAGACCCAAAATATATCATTCATCTTACATAAAAACTGATTTAATTTCGATAACGATGATGATAATTAACTGGAAACATCGATATGAAATTCTGTTGAGATTCGTTTTTCATCGTTTACTTACCATTCGTTGAGAAATTCTTTGGAACACCATTTGTTGTCACGCAGTTGTTGAAAAACGTGGTTGATGGTGGTAAACCATTCGATTTAAACTCAAATCCAATTGGATTTTCACATCGACGCGCTTTAGCTTCTGCCGCTCGTTGAGCGATAACAGCTGAAAAATTCACATCTAATCTCGGATCCACTACGGATGAAGTCGAGGGTGGAGTTAACGATGCAATTGAACGTTGAAGTGTCGTTGGAGATGGTGGAGGTGGAAATGCATTCGAAGGAGATAAATCTTCAATGATAATATTTTTGAATTCATTTGGATGAAATGAAGAAGTCTTAGGTGAATCGTCTAAATTTACATTTTGGTAAATAACATTTTTACACGTAATCCTTTGACGATGTTGACTTACTTGAGGAGGATTTCATTGTTGTTTTCTTCGGGGAGGAACATTTGTTTAAACGAATCTTCGCTTCTTCGAGTTGATTTTGAAAATCAGAGGAAGATTTTATTAAAGGAATTGCCGTTTCAGTTTTCTTCGGTAAATCGAAATTCTCTGGTAATGGAGGAGGTGGTGGAATAGAAAGAATTTCATTCTCAGAAAGATTGCCAGAATTATTATTATTATTATTATTGGAATTCAATGTTGCATAGGTTTGTTTTCGATTATTCGATCGTTTTTTCACTTCACTTGGTTTCGAATTTGTTATTTTGAATGTTGACATGTTTGTTGTAGATGGACTCATATAGATATTCGAATTCGATTCATCAGTTTTCGATGGATGATGAGTACTGTTCAATGAAGACAATGAAGATTCTTCATCGGCTTCATTTGATGATGAATTCGAATTACAACGAACGTTTGGTGATGACGGAGATTGACGATTTAATGTTCGAGAAGAAGGAAACGTTTCATAAAGTGAAGAATCACGTTCAGGAACTAAAGGTTTGATTCTAAAAATAAACAAATTTATCTTTCGAAAAACAATTCAAAAATGTGTTTTTTTTTACTTTGGTGAATTTTCATTGATTGATTTCGACATTGTTAAATAATCTTCGCGAGTTTCGACTGAAGAAACATTGATCGTTCCGTATTCATATTCATTCAATGTTCGATCAAGATCTTCTAAATGAAACAATTCATCTTTGATTTAAATGAAGATTTTATGTAACGTTTTCTCTTCTCTTTCGATCAAAAAAAATGTGAAGAGGATTAAAAAGAGAGAGAAGATATGTTACTGAGCAAAGTTTAAATGATTATTTAACAATTTCATCTCGAAGTTGTGTTCACTTTTCGTCCTTGAACATCGTTAATTGAATCGAAAGATTTTGAATTAGTCAATTTCTCGGATAACAAAAAACACACACATGCAAAGGATGAGATGTGACATGCATACGCGCCTGTTCGTTGATTTTCAAGTGAAGAAGAGAATGGCATGCAGAAAATGTTTTTGAATATCTATGAAATACCTAAGATCTTCTGTTGCTCTTTTCTCTTTAACATCAGAGATCCCGATTGAGAAGAATTAAGTAAACAATGAAAAGGTGATATTTTCGATGCTGATGATGAAGATACTGATCACAAAGAGAAACATGCTTTGCAATGTTTGACGAAAAGATAATTAACGTACCAGTGAATTGTTGTTCAAGGCCTGGTCGAAGTGGTGCTGAAAGGAAAGAAAAGGAAAGAGTTTTTCTTCTTTTCGAAACAAACGATATTGTTTCATTACCTTTTCGTCGATGTGGTAATGATTGAGAAGCGACTTGTTGTTGATGAAAATGTGATTCAATGTGTTGATAATGAGAATGAACGAGCGGAATTGGATTCGCGGTTATGACTTTCAAAGCTAATGTATCACCTGCTCGTTTAATTAAATTTACACATTCTTCATGAGGCATTGAAATAACATTGATATCATTGATCTTTATCAAAGACAAAAATATTCATTTTGTCAACGAAAAAATCAATTTTCGTTTACTTCGAGAACATAGTCATTTTGTTTTAGACCAGCTTTATCGGCATTACTTCCTTTTTCGATACTATCAAGAAATTGTAAAGCAGGAAATGATGGAGTTGGTTGAAATAATTTTCCAGCGACTAAATAAATTTCCCAAAAGATGGATCTTTATCATCAAAAATCTCATTCTTTACCTCGAGATCCACGTAAAACAAATCCAAAGCCTTTCTTTCCTCTTTGTAAAACAATTGTTCGTGGACTGTAACTATCACTATTGATCATTAAAGCTGATAAAGTATCACGACTAATAACAATTTGATCATTATGAATCACTTCACCAGTTTCTAAACAACAATTTAATCAAGTCGAATCAATTCACGAAATATTTAATAATATTTACTAAAAATTGAAATATCTTGTACATGATGACTTGGAAACCATCCTTCTAAATCTTTGCATTTACCTTCGAGAAATCCATTTTCTCCTACACTTAAAACTAAACAATGACAAATTCTTAAAATATTCTTTTTCCAAAATTTACGATTCTTCATACTTTCAACAATATCTCCTTTATTCATTAATAATTCTCCCGGTAAATTTGTCCGATAGGATTTAATACACATACATTTTCTTCCAGGCGAAGCCGCGTACAATCTTTTCCTCTTATACGTATAATCTCCATTTGTTACATTCGGTGAATCTTGAAAATTCTTCTTAGAAAAAAACTTCTTATTCTCATTAAAAAACAAATCTTACTCGATGAGAAATGTGAAGTACATTCGCTTCCTAAACCTTGATCACTGAAAGATTTCGGTGATGACGATCGGCTCGATGGATTTTGTTGTTGAAAATAATGTTCAATAGTTGGTGATTGACTTTGTCGTATTGTCGAATTATTCGCTGAGAATTTCGGCATACTTTGCGATCGACTAGCTAAAGAAGATGATGATGGTGTTGTATTTGATGAAGAACGGGTTCGATGTTTATTTCGTTGATGTTCAAGATAAATTGAACGACGTTTTGGATTAATTAAAGGTATTTCACAGAATGGAACAACGTTTTCCGATTTATGTGATTGAATTAATAATGCAATCGAATGATTTTCAGAGATCAATGCAAGTTCATAAGGTGTTTGATTCGATTTATTCACAATAGTTGTATCTGCACCACGATAGAGAAGAATACGAGCACAAACTTCCTGAAAATAAACAGATAATATCAATTTAGTTACTCTTTTCGGACATTTTCATTGCATAAAAATCGCAAAAATGTTTCGTATTTTCTCTCTCTCTCCCCTCCGCCTATCACGAATCGAACAAATACACACACAACTAAGTATTCAACTCTTCCTAATTTATCATCGATTCTTAGTTCTACACGAAGAAAAAAGATCGATAATCCTTAAACAATATTTGACAAAAACAAGAAAAGACGAAACGAACGCCCAATGATTTCGAAAGAGAACGAACTCATCTTTGTTATTTATCTATGAAATCTGATGAGTCAAATACCTGATTGGTCGCTGCACAGATATGTAAAGGAGTATTTCCTCCATGATTCATTGCATTGATATCCGCACGAAAGAAAAGTAAATGTTCAACATGTTGAATAAGTCCAAGTCGACAAGCTTGATGCAATTCTGTCGAAGAATTATCATCGCGACAATTTAATATCGAATGATCTTGTAATAACAATAAACAACAATATGACGAATCATTATTCGTTTCAGGTTGTTTGTTTAAGATTGTGTAATATAAAGGAGTTAAATTCTTTTCATCATAAACATTCGGAGATGCACCAAGTTCGAGTAAAGTCTTTAAAAACAAAGATGATTTTCTTGTTATTTTATAGTGACTTTAGACTTACAATAATTGCTTCTTTTCGATTCGAAATCGCAGATTTATGAAGAGATGTCAAACCTCCATTACGAATACGAAAATCTAAATGTGCACCACCATTGACTAAAGTTAATATCATCGATCGAGGTTCCAGAAGATCAACACACGCTATAGACAATGGAGTTTCTAAAAATCAATCAAAAAGAAACTTTATTTCTCATCTGTTTGATAAATCAGACAAACATTTAATCAGACGTCTTTTGCCTAAAGCATTTCTATCGCGTCTTATTTGTTAAATAAACACTGTTCAACTCACCATCATCAGAGATGTGAAAATTCGGATCGAAACCTTTCTCCAAATATCTCGATACTTTCGAAATCTGATTATTTTTCACTGATTCGACGAATTTCTTCAGATTAACTTTCAAATTGATATTCTTTTGAGCGAGATGAATTGATTTATAAACACGACGTTTGTATTTGAACTAGAAAAATTCATTGGAAAACTTCTTTCTCCCGTTCAGATCTTACTTCTAAGTAACTGACAGGTCCATTAAGTGGATATTCTCTTAAACAACGAGATTCATCAAGAAATTTTCCCGCACGACCATTACAAGGCGGTAAATATAAACCGAAATTCAATGGATCCGTCAATTCCTTGAGGAGAAGAAGAAGAAAGTCGAGATTTTTTCAATAAGAAGAAACACTTTACTCGAACAAGAACTTGTAAAACTTTTTGTTTTGCACTCCAAACTGTATCATCGAAATTGAACTTTAACACTTTCTAAAAAAACAAAAATTCAAATTTGTCGTGTTGAAAGAAAATGAAAATTACTTGAAGATTATGATCTTCAACTGATATTCGAATGTAAATGAAACTATTATCTTGTTCAATTCCACTATCATCTTTTTCATCTTGATGATTTTGTTCAATTCGTTCACTTTCCATTTTCATCATCTAAAAAGAAATGATTATATAAACATTGTCGAATGGTCAATCAATGTACACATCGACAATGTGACTTGTCTAGACGATTGCTTTTTTTCCTCTTCTAATTAAGAGAGATATTTGAACAAAAAAAGAAAAATGAAACCGAGAAATATTCATGGTTTCACATTCTTCAATGACAGATGGATATGCATAAAATATTTTCCAAGGTTTCCTTTCTTTTCGATTCAACAGAAAACGAATCTTCATTATGTTAAAATAAAATGATATCGAAACTTACTTGTTAATCTTCCATTTTGAAAATGATCAATGAATTGAACAATTTCTTTTTTTTTCGAATAAATCTCGTCCTCGAACATACATTTATTGTAATCTGATTCTTTTTTTCTTCTTTCTCATACGATTTATTTACTTTCACTTCTATCCAACCTGTTCAATTCAAACTTCTCTCTGAAGGTGAAAAAAAGAAGAATGAACTTAACCTAACAATTCAAAGACAAGAACTCTCTCTTGCTCAAAGAAAACATCCTTGTTGACCGATATTTAAGACAAAAGACATTCGTTTAGTTAACATGTAAAGATATGATCAACAAAAACAATTCTCATCTTTTCGTTGTACGTGATGTTTATGTTCGAAAGAAAAGAATGACCGATCGACTGTCACGCGTCTCTACAACGAATATGAAACATAGACAAATAAGAATTCAATGAAAGAAAGTGTGATGGTCAACTCAACAACACACTTATCCTTCACAATCCGATTTTTACAAGAAGAATTTCTTTCTCGTTTATTCGATAAACTCAACTAAGATTTTCTCTTCGACAATTCATTAGTGACTCCATTGAAGGTCTTTTCTGACGTAATCTTTTTTTCAGATAATAACATTGTGACCTGTTCTCATTATCACATCTGTGAACTGGCATGAAAAGAGAGTTTAAACCTTGAACATATCACAGAAAAAGAAGAGAGGGAGAGAGAAACGATTGAGAACAAAAGGAAGGTCGAGAGATCTTCTAAACATATGTGAGAAGAATTGTCCCTTGAGTAAAAAGAACGAATTGTATCAATCAAATCAAATATTACATGAACAAAGACATTCATATACACAAATCAAAGTGTTACTTGTCATTTGATATTGACCACGATAACGAATTGAATTCGAACAAAAATACAAATTCTCATTAAAAAACATACGAAGGTCAATAAGAAATCCTTCTCTCAATATTGATGCTTAACCTACAAAAACACAAAAGTTGCTCATTAAATCACCGAACAATTGAAGATAAAACAAAAAGTTCTTTAGAAAACAAAATCATTCAGTAACATCAGCGAACAAAGACATTCCGAATAATGTTGTGACATGTTCAAAATCATTAGACTCATTTTCTCTCGTTTCAAATTGCGTGTCCAGTTTGAATTGAAAGAAAGAAAAAGAGAAGAGAAGAAGTCAAAGGTATATGTTGAACTGTTCGACCGATCAGTGTAACAAACAAGTGTGAAAAGGAAAGGAGAGAAAAGAAAAGAAAAGAAAAGAAATTTCTTCTTCGTCTTTTTGTGACCGATGTTCAATGGAGAATAAAGAAGTTTTTTAAATGATTCTTCTCGCGTTTAAACATTTACCAATGAATGATTTTCAATAATAATCTCATTTGATCTAAGTTGAAGAGAATATATTTGATTAGAACAGAGAAAATCCGATTTCCCGTTGGATTGATTCATGAATAAACGATTTTCATCGTGTTCTCATGAGAAAATTACATAATGAAACAGGTGGAATTGATTTATGTGAGATAAATCTGTCAAAAGACTTTAGTTTCAATTGAAATCATTCCGTTTTGATGTTATTTTCACTCTGTCAAATTCAATTGCGATTGTTTATCTTGATTTTAATAACAAAGATTGATCAGTTCAATCAGATCAAATTCAATTTCACGATATTTTCATTCATTTCAACTTCAAATCATCTTATCAGTTTTCTCCTTACTAAAACACAATCAATTATCGGCATTTTGTCTCATTTCATACATTCTATCCAACTTTTTTTCTCTTGTGTTCGAACAAAGAGAAAAAACACTCTGAAAATTTTCCCCTTAAATTTCATTTTTGTTCATTTCGATACAAAAAAATCCAAGAAGAATTTAAAGATTGTTCTGTTTATGTATTATTTTCATTTGGAGATCTTTGATTTACGAGAGAAAAAAAAGAAGAGTTTAACAAGAATCCTTCAGGATCATAATTCGAAGTCGATTTAACCTTTAGTTTTAGAACGAAGTTTCTTCAAATTTTTCACATTGGATATGTAATGATAAATAAAAGTTTTATTTCATATTGATTTATCACGCTTTCGCCTTGTTATAATGATCTTTATTTCTACTTTTATACGCATCTTTGATCGTTGAATCACTAATGAGACGAGTAATTCTTTACTTTTACAATATTTTTTGTTTTTATTTTATATACGAACTGTGTTGACTTTCTGGTTTATTCGAGGCTTTGCAAAGGAAATCTAAAAAGATACAAAAATCGTCGCGAAGGTAAAAATATTTGTCATCTGTAGATGTCCTTCTTGCTTTATCTTCTTCTTTGGCGAATATTGTGCATAAGATGTTCTTCGAACAGGTTTATTTTGGTCTCATATATAAACTTTCGAACGTTTTTCTACTAAGAGACTTCATTCATGTGCGAGAGTTGACAATGACAAATAATGTCGTCTGGAGTCAAAGTGACCTGAGTGACGAATCAATATGAATACAAACAAGTTTTACAAAAAAATCGGAAGTAAATGTATTGAAGTGATTTGGTCTGTAGTACAAAATACTTTGAGGAAAATCAGTGGATGTATCATCATCAATTCACATAGTTGAAAATTCATCAAAACTAAATATTGAAAGTTTTTGTCGAATTTCATGTCATTGTATTATGAAATTGATCACGCCATATGAATGGAAGTTTCAATAATCTTTAATCAAAACAAGAAACCTTTTCCAAAGGCTTTTTCAATTTGCTCAATGTTTTGATTTGTGGGCAATCAAGGTGTTCCAGGAAAAATGAAATACTTTCATTTAGATAAATCTTTTTTAAGTCTTATAAACTTATGTTCTTACAAGTCTATATTTCGATCTTTCAAATACCATATTTCAACAAGTTCGTGAGAAAGTCTTTTTGAAATTCTTTAGGATTGAAAAATCTTTTTTATGATTTATTCATTCGGCATATATCGAACAGAAAATTGAAGAATATGTTTACAAAGAAATTTTAATCAAAAAGAACAAATTGTTTTTGTATTATATTTCCAACATTATTAAGAGCACCCAAATATAAATTCATTGGTCTTTTTTTCGATTTGAAATTCAATCGAAACAGTTCTTATCCTGTATTCATTTCTCCGAAAACGAGCCAAATTCACGTACTTATGAAAGAACTGTTATTACTTTGGATCTATTTGGATTTGTTTCCACTTTTGCGTGCGGTTCATTTCCTTGGTGGAACAATTACATGGAAACCTGTGAATGCATCCGCTACTGGATCTCCCATTGCTGTCGCTATTACTCAAACATATTCATGGACATACTCTTATATGTCCTGTAGTAATTCTTTAATAGGTTCAAGTGGTTACATTCCATCATATGCAGGTGTTTCTTCGGAAACCTTGGATTGTATTTCCAACTGTGGTTCGAGTTCAGCTGGCTATTCGAGTATCAGCGTTCTTCCTCGTTGTACTGACTTTTCTACTTCTGTCGACACTTCTGTTGCACAACGTACAGATATTGTTTATCTATCTGCGAACGATGATTTTTGGGTCGCTTTTCAAAGCTCTGCTTGGCGTCCATTACAAACAGCATCTTCTGCCGATTGGTCCATAGCTGCACATATTAACTTGACGAAAAGGTCAGATACAGGTCTATATAACAATGCACCTGTAGCTACGATGATGTCTCCTATTAATATTCCTCAAAATACTCGAACAGTTATTCAGATTCCTGTTGGTGATGCTGATGGTGATGATCTTCGATGTCGATGGTCGACGAAGAGTGGTGGAGTTGATGAATGTGGAGATGTTTGTCCACCGGGTTCACTTCCGTCAGGTACGGTGATCTATCCCAATTGCACAATAGTCATTACAGGTACTATTCTGGATGCTTGGTATGCGGTCGCAGTCATGGTTAGCTTTGTTTCTTTATCGTCAAGTAATTGATTTGTTGGGTATGTAGGTCGAAGATTTCACGAGCACATCCAGTACAACTCCATTGAGTTCAGTACCTGTTCAGTTTCTTGTTCATGTTGTTGCACCACCTACATGTCCAACACCACCAGAAATCATTGGTATACCAGAAGAACAATCGTGTATCGCCATTGGTGTGGGTCAAACTTTTCTATCACAAATCTTTGCAGTGAACTATTGTCCTTCGCCTGTCGTCATTCAAGATATTGCCACACTTTCATTTACGAATATGATTAAAGGGAATCTTGTGAAAGTGAATTCATCGCTCTACTATAAGAACTTGACATGGACACCAACTAGTGCACAACTGGGTTATCAAGTGATGTGTGCCATGGCATTCGATAGGTTTTTGTTTTTATTCGAATATCAGAAAAAGTAAAATGGATATGAATATTTCATTTGTAGCAAAAATTCTCAATCAGCACAGTATTGTTTCAAGTTTTATGTAACAGACAATCCTTTATGTGCGTGTCCGGGTGAACCGTGCCTTACAACAACAACAACAACAACAGGTACAACTTCAACATCAACATCGGAGTATGTTGCATCGTTTTTTTTCGTCGTCGTTTTTCATGTCAGAATTTGTTTTTTTCAGAACCACAACAACGAGGTGAGGAAACTTAAACTGGTGTAAGATTTTTTTCACAAAAAGGGCATTTTTTTATTAGTATTGTGTCAACTTCAACGAGTACATCAGCCACAAGTACAATATTCACGTATGTCTCTTCGAACATGCTATTCTATTTATAACGAGGATGAACAATAAACTAATTTTCAGATCAACAACAAGTACTATAACAACAACAACAACAACGACGTATATGGTTCTTCTGTAATTATTGCTTTAACTGATTAATTCTGTTTTATGTAGATCTACAACATCTGTAACTACGACGACCGAAACAACAAGTACCACGTAGGATAATTTTATTTTTGTACATTCAAATACGCAACAAAGTATTTTAGACATACAACGAGTATTACATCAACAACGTATGTTTTTTATTAAATTGTTTTTGAATCGAATAACACGTTTTTTAGTTCATCAATGTACATGACAAATACAATGTAAGTTCAGTTATTAATGTTTTCTCGTGTCGATATATTTATATCCATTTGTGTAAAGATCAACAACAACAACATCGAGAGAAAAACGTATATGTAGATTTTTTATGAATCGTTGGGAATTTTTTAAAACGTGATAATTTTATTTAGCGAGTGAAAAAGATTGGCCTTGGATTGAAAGTATTTTTACGATTTTAACTTCTGCTGGTATAATCGTCCTTTGTTTTTTCTGTTTCCGCTATTGTTGGTTTGTAATTTCGATGATGATGATGATAACACTACAATCAATTGTTTGTTTTTAGTTTACTTGGAAATCATTTATATGGATTTGAAGTAGAAGATGAAAATATCGAAATGTTTCATATTGCTCAATGTAATAAATCGAACTGTTCTTTCACAAATATACATATCAGTACTAGTGACTATTGGTGAGAATTATTTTCACAATGTCGAATAAAATGGTGTGTTGTTGGTCAATTCGAGTTTTCTCGTGTATTGATTAGAATATTCGTGTAATCAACTTTTAGTTTTGTTTTAGGTCAACGATTGATTTTTATAAAACTAAATTTTTTATTCGGTCTATAATTGAATATTGATTAGAAATGAAACGATGATAAAACTCTGCTGTTTTGAAATATACGAGAAGACAAACGAATTCTATCGAGGTTTCTCAATGTTCATTTGTTCACAGAATTTCTTGTTTCAATAGTTTATTTTGAGTAAACGCACAGTAACAAAAGAAAGTAGCCAGAGCAACGCGAATCTTCGATAGTCAATTCACAGCTTCAGAATCAAGTTTTATGTTTTGTTCAGTAAACCCTTAAAAGATCGATTTGTCCAAAGTTTTGTCAAGATGTGTTAAATCTTCTTCTTGAAATTTCTTATCATTGTTTATTACATTTATAATTGAATTTGTTAAAAGAGTTGTAGGATGTGTTTATTGTAGGAATATGACTGATCTCATGAATGTATTTTCTAAAGTTGTATATAATTAGAATATCTAAGTGCTGTTTGTAGTATCTTGTTTTGAATCATTTGAATTCTCGTACAAATATTTTTTTAGTATTAGAAGAAACGTTGGTGACCCATGAATGATAATTGGTCGCGATAAAGATTTGAATAGTTGTATCATTATTTAATTGTCGGTACTTATGTTTTTAGAAGAAGAAAAACAAAAGTTCAGTTCGAACATTCATTAGAATACGTACTGAATTGAGCAAAAAATAGATCATTAATAAACCTGTATTTTGATCTTTAACCGAAAACTATTCATCTTCTCCTCTTTCTCAACTTATCCTTATTAGTGTTAAGTATTGTATTTCCAAATGACAATCGACTTCGTCATAGATATATGTTATCACGTATACACATTCTCAAAACTTCTATTGAATTGATAGGACAAGATTTTAAATATTAAACTCGTAGATAAACTTTTTTTTATAGGAATAGGCGGAACCTGTCCTCTTTGACGTTCTGAAAGTGCGATACGTTTGCATGTTACATAAAGAAATACAAAAGTCAACAAAGAAATTGTTTTGTATCAGATTCTTCGTACGTTGAAATAACTGAAGAGTACCTGAAACTCATTTGGTTGATGTGAATAAAGAGCAAATAGAAAAAGATGAAATATTCACATGATCAAATGCGAAGTAATAAAATTCAATCTTGTAATTATCAAGGATCGAATTATACGATGAGATTCTTTTTGATCATACGTGAAGACTTTCCAATCCATTCTAATCAAATTTCTATTCTCTTTTCAAAGTTTTCCTATAAAGAAAACAATTGAATTTTCAATTTGTATTTAATTATTTCATGTTGACAAATTCTTCGAACAGAAAATCTCTCCCTACTCGATAAAAGGATGTCGTTTTCTTTTTTACTGATTCTACCATAAGATCTCCTAGGAATTGAACAAACGTCTTTTGTATGATTTTGCTCTCAGAAATAGATGTATATGAGTAGAAGGAGTGCGAATCGAATATGAATTGTCTTAGTAACAATTCCTTTAAGTCGAACAATGGATTGAATTAGAAAAAATCTTTTTCATTCTTACTCATACCCTGCCTTCTTTGCACACGACAAAAACAATACATATATTTAACTATTCGGCCGATATGTTTTCCTTCGCTATCCAACTTTTCCTCTCCTAACAAGATTGACAATTTTTACTTATGAAAGAACTGTTATTACTTTGGATCTATTTGGATTTGTTTCCACTTTTGAGTGCGGTTCATTTCCTTGGTGGAACAATCACATGGAAACCTGTGAATGCATCCGCTACTGGATCTCCCATTGCTGTCGCTATTACTCAAACATATTCATGGACATACTCTTATATGTCATGTAGTAATCCTTTAATAGGTTCAAGTGGTTACATTCCATCATATGCAGGTGTTTCTTCGGAAACCTTGGATTGTATTTCCAATTGTGGTTCGAGTTCAGCTGGCTATTCGAGTATCAACGTTCTTCCTCGTTGTACTGACTTTTCTACTTCTGTCGACACTTCTGTTGCACAGCGTACAGATATTGTTTATCTATCTGCAAACGATGATTTTTGGGTCGCTTTTCAAAGCTCTGCTTGGCGTCCATTACAAACAGCATCTTCTGCCGATTGGTCCATAGCTGCACATATTAACTTGAAGAAAAGGTCAGATACAGGTCTATATAACAATGCACCTGTAGCTACGATGATGTCTCCTATTAATATTCCTCAAAATACTCGAACAGTTATTCAGATTCCTGTTGGTGATGCTGATGGTGATGATCTTCGATGTCGATGGTCGACGAAGAGTGGTGGAGTTGATGAATGTGGAGATGTTTGTCCACCGGGTTCACTTCCGTCAGGTACGGTGATCTATCCCAATTGCACAATAGTCATTACAGGTACTATTCTGGATGCTTGGTATGCGGTCGCAGTCATGGTTAGCTTTGTTTCTTTATCGTCAAGTAATTGATTTGTTGGGTATGTAGGTCGAAGATTTCACGAGCACATCCAGTACAACTCCATTGAGTTCAGTACCTGTTCAGTTTCTTGTTCATGTTGTTGCACCACCTACATGTCCAACACCACCAGAAATCATTGGTATACCAGAAGAACAATCGTGTATCGCCATTGGTGTGGGTCAAACTTTTCTATCACAAATCTTTGCAGTGAACTATTGTCCTTCGCCTGTCGTCATTCAAGATATTGCCACACTTTCATTTACGAATATGATTAAAGGGAATCTTGTGAAAGTGAATTCATCGCTCTACTATAAGAACTTGACATGGACACCAACTAGTGCACAACTGGGTTATCAAGTGATGTGTGCCATGGCATTTGATAGGTTTTTGTTTTTATTCGAATATCAGAAAAAGTAAAATGAATATGTATATTTCATTTGTAGCAAAAATTCTCAATCAGCACAGTATTGTTTCAAGTTTTATGTAACAGATAAGCCTGTGTGTTCATGTCCCGGTGAACCATGTCGATCAACCACAACAACGTGAGTATAAAGTATTTCTTCTGGCGATATATAAATGATCATTGTTCTCATCATAGTACGACAACAACGGCTACGTATGTCTGAATTTCGTTTGTTTTTCTTCCTTCATTTTATATTCTATAATTTATCTATAGAACATCAACAACTAGTTCCACGTTAGTAAATAATGCAAAAGTATTTGTTCAATAAATTCGAAAATAATCATTTCGTAGTACTTCGACATCTTCAACAAGCACAACATCGAGTAGCACGAGTAGTACGTCGTCAACGTACGTATTCTTCTACTTGATTTTATTGATTGATAGAAAATGAGTGTTTATACTTTTTTAGAAGCACATCAACGACTTCAGCGACAACGTACGTTTGTCACGATAGACTTTATGTTTTAGAATATTCATTCTGATTTTTTATAGATCAACGTCATCAACATCATCCACATCAAGCACCACGTAAGAGACTCATTATTTTTCTGTCTATGATCATAACCAGTCGCTGAGATATTTTAGGTCAACAACAAGTACAACATCAACGACGTAACTTTTCTTCGTTATTTCTTATTTTAATCATCGAAAAATATTCTTTGTAGATCAACAACTTCAACAACATCTACAACAAGCACTACGTAGGATTCAATCTGTGTCCAATCTTTACCTTCGTATATTTCTATAGGTCAACAAGCACATCAACAACAAGCACAACAGCTACAACGACAACCCGAAAACGTTAGTTTTTTTATTTAAGAACTTGAGTACACTTTGCTATTTCAGCGGATCCAATCAATTGGCCATTAATTGGAACAATTATTGGTGTTCTAAGTCTTTTTGCTTTGACTGTAATTTGCTTTTGTTGTTGTCGCTATTGTTGGTATGTTCATAGACAATTGCAAAGAAGACGAAATTCATTGTCGTTCGTTTCGTTTAGTGTCCTTGGCAATCGTTTATATGGATTTAAAGAAGATGGAAACAATGAATTGTATCACATTGATCTATGTACTGATCCCGATTGTTATTGGACAAATATCTCCATCTCATCGAGTGCTTTTACACTTTCGGAAGATAAACATAATCGTTATCGAATCCTGAATGAAAGTCCAATTAGTAGAACGACGTTATCAAGTTCATTGAGTAATACGAAAGACTGTTTAGTTGAAGATGCAGATGAAACAGAATTAGTTGATTTTCGAGCTGATAGTTTTCTTTCAATGACGGAAGATCGACCAATATCGAATGTCTCTGTTCAAAAAGTTAAACTCACTGAACGAAGCAATGGAAGTGGAAATATTAATATAATCAAATCACCTCTTCGTCCATCGAGTAATGAGAAAGAAAAATTACCTACAGAAAACTGTGCAAGCGCTGGAAGTATTAAAGTATCTCGTATCAAATCATTAATACCTTTGAAACTCTCCAAGACAAATGATCCAAAAGATGGAATAGCTTCAAAACCTCAAAGTGTGAATGCGGTAAGAATTACGCATATTAATAACCTCGTATTGCAACGATCATCTGACCCTTTGGTCGATCAAAAGTTGAATGATTCGAGTAATAACGAACCAATTCATTCATCAGCAAATCCAAAAAAGGATAATGTCACAATAACACGTGTCCCGACAGGCCAATCGTCGAAGGAACTACATAGTTCCCCATCATCCGCTATTCGTACAATTATAGCACCACCAACTGTGTATCCGACAACTATTTCGGTATCTTCTGCATCGAATAAACCTGAAAACCAGTCACGAAATGTAGTTCGAGTTGATCGCTTACCGTCTGAGAGACAAAACTCGGATGTACACGATAGTTCCACATCGAAAACATCAGTTTCTCCAGTCTCAAATAAACCGAAAGTCGGCCCGGCGAGTTCAGCACGTGTGATTCACGTACTGAGCGAAACACCAAAAACTAACTCAGGGAAAAGTAACGAATTCTGGGCGACGAATGTTTCGATATCACCGTTATCGGATAAGCCAAGTAGTGCAACGAAAAATCCAGTTCGTATTGAACACGTTTCTATCGACAAAGAAATCGATAATAAACAGAAACATACGAATGCAAATGTATTGAACAATTCAGCTGTAAAACAGAAGAATCGAGTGGAATCGGGTGTTTCAGTTGAACGAGTACAGAAAATAGATGTAGAAAAATCTCCATCAAACACTTAAAGTTACTTGTTTTCATTCGTTTGATAGTTTTTTTTCTTTCGAACATGTATATCAGTTTACAAGCATATCTTCTATTCTTTTTTCAATCAATTGTATAAATCTAGTTTTATTTTCTATAAAGAAAAAACAAATTGAAGTGAAACAAATAAATATACAAATTTTCAGGGTCAAAACTAGGCGTGACTGTCTTTAACAGGCGATGGAATATAAACACCAATAGGTAAAACTGATTTTCGCCAAGTGACATTAATAACAACAGCAGCTGAGCCATACCAAGCGACAAATGCAGTGACAATACCAAACCATCCTCCAACATTAACAACAACTGGTGTATCTGTTAAATTTCCAATAATCAACAATAGAAATGTGACATTTAACACGGCAAATAGAATAAACAAAATTCTCGATGTTCGATAAGCAGCGACATTCATATAAAGTGTAAAAATAAACCAAGCTAATAAAAATAATCCTGTTGCCTGTTTTGCGTGTCCAGTCGCAGCGATTGTCGGAACGATAACATAAACATAACCAGCAAACGACATCCAAAATGCTCCATAACTAGTAAATGCAGTTGCACCAAATGTATTGTTAATACGAAATTCCCACATACCTGCTGCAAATTGTGCAGCACCACCATAGAACAATGCAACTGGTAAAATCGCGGCTTCTAATTTCGGATCGATTAAATTTGAGCCAGCATTGAAGACTGAGAGCATAAATGTTGTTAATGCAAATGCACCAAGACCAAGTGGACCCGGGTTTCCAAGTGCAGTTGGAACAGGAGGTGGAACGGACGGGCCTCCTATATGATGTAATAATTTTTCAAATTGTGCACCGGATAAATTTGGAACAGAAAATCCATCTTGTTGATTCGATTTCATTTCAATCATCGTGTCCGTGGAATCCAATGATGATTTTGCGATATCGTTTGCCATTTGCTTTAATCGAAGGAATAATGTTTATGCGTATATGCACACCTTTGTTTACACAACGTTTTGCGAACATTTGTATCATAAACTATGTGTATTTATACATGCTTATTCAGACATATTAAAGGTGCGGAGGGGCAAACGAAGAGAAAATACAGGTGTGATAGGCCACACCGGGAGTGCAAAAAAATGGACTTTTTTCTTTCGTGAGATGTTAACGATTGGCTTTCTATGAGTGAATTCCTTCAATTGCCATCGATTTGAAATTTGAAAAAACGAAGGCAAAATTATATTTGAAGATGTTGTGAATGAAAGAATCGTTTTTTCAAGAGAACAATACAAAAGGTCATTGCAAAATTTTTCGTAAAACATGGAGAAAAGGTGAATGTACTTATTTCTAAAGCATGCTGATCATAATGAGGTTGTATGTACCAATTTGGAAGAGCACGCAGACAGCAACTGGATAAACTTTTTTTTTATATCGGCTCTCTCGTTATAAGTACGCTTGACCGAGATAAAGAAATGTTTCAAAAATAAATTTTTATTTCGTCATTGAGTTGTTCGTATTACGCATTTTCTATTTTATGAAAAGTGATTCGTCTAGAAAAATATTTTATGCACCGGTATTTTTTGTACTTTAAACACATTTTATCTGTGATTAAATAGTACTTTTTTGAAATCAAAGCGAATTGATAACGAAAATTCATCGAACAAATCAATGCTCATGTTATTCAATTACTGTATATGTTTAATGGCGAACGTAATGTGAACTTCCGGATCGCTCGTTCTATGAAGGATGTTATTTTGCATAACCGGTAAATATGTTTCACTGAAAATAGAGTCATTCCAGTCAATTTCTGTATTGTTGCAAGTTGAATCTTTTAATCATATCTGTCAATGTAATTCGAAATGCAAAAAAACTATCGAATTCTGTATATCCTTTGATTCCGAACTGAGAAAAAAGATACAATCGAATGAGACATTGTGCTCTATTTCTTTTGAATAGATTTTCAATGAAAAAGAAATAAGTCATATGACCTACTTCGTTTGAAAATTTTATGTTTTTGATCTTTTAACGAATATGAAATAATTGGGTGTTCGTTATTAAAATGGAATGTTGACAGCATTTGTTAAGAAAATAAAGATTTCCTTTTATTATGATGTGATTGAAATCTTTTAATTTCGTATCAAATGATAAGAGATTAACAGTGTCTATGACTTCATTGGATTCCATCGAGAGGATCAACTGGATTGAATTTACAATCTATTTTAACAGATATGAGTTTCATCGTAACATCTGTGATTATCTTCTTAACAAATTATTTTCATACTATTGCCTTTTACTATGAAAAAACATTGAATATCTTTCTATCAATGAACTGAATTGATTCAATTTCATTTTCAATACATCATTTTACTTAGACAATTTTCTACTATGTACAAAAACAATTCTCTTTTTGTGTCTTTTTGTGGAAAACTTGACAAATTATCTTTTAAGATACAAATGATGAACATGGAATAATCATATATCTTACCCTGATGTAACAAAATTCGAACCAACACTTCGAATGTATTTCAAGAAGTTGTACAATTCATCACGCTTCATTTTTAACCGATCAACGAGATTATTGATTTGTTAACTTTATCAGAATTTACCTGAAACAAGATGAACACATTTGCTACGACAGTTGATCAAAGCATTTGGTTTTTCTCCTTTAATGGATTGTGCACTTCGTAATTTCATTCGATTAGATGTGTGATAAACTAATGAGCGAGTGGACTTATCATCAATTTTACTTTGAGAACTTTCTCACTCTCAACATCGCTGGATGACGTATTGTGCGTTCTCCAATAAATTCAATGATACTGAGCTTTTATTCTGCATTAAATATTCTTTATAATAACATCAGAACGAGACTCAGTTTCAAGAAATGTCAATGAGAAAACAAACACAAATCCATTTTCGCATTATCTGATATGTTTTTAGTTCACATCGAACAATATTCTTCCAAAACATCACGCAGTTCGTTGTGGGACAAATTATATCGTGACAAACAAATATTCGTCTCTACAAATACACCCTCACCCTCATATTCATTACTTTACCTGAATAATTTCACCTGTATAAGCAATACGATCGACGAATATAGAAATCATAATGAATAACTGCAGATGTCGTCGACCTCTAAGTGTTTCATGTGAATGTCTCTTATTGGTCCTATAAAATATCATAATAAATTACCTCACAGATAATTTTGAATTCTACTTAGAAATGATGTGTTTTGTAGAAAGTGTTTGAGAAAATGATGAACGACTCTTTTCGAAGTGAAGAACATCCTGATAAGGTGAAATTGTCTGACAAAAGTTCACCGAAATCTGATTCTCCTTTCGAAACTAATTAGGTGAACACAAAACACCCTAAATATTCATTTAGATTATTCTCTTTTTTTATTTCAAATCAAACAAATCCACAAAAGATTTTCGGAATTCTTTATGATTGAACACCAATGAAATGAATCAATTGAGGAAAAGCTCGAAATCATTCGAAGAGAAACACTGAAGAACGATGATATTTCTATCTGGATTAAATTTCAGAATTGCTTTTCAAGATTAAAGAGCAGAAGAAAGTTTTGTCCATAAGGTTTTCAATAGAATTCTTGTTAACTGAAAATGATCGGAATCACGAATTTCACGAGGTTTTTCAAGTGGAACGATCAGAATGTTTTTCTGCCAGATTTTCTCCGGATCATTCTCAAAAAATGCCTTGACTTTCTCTTGAAATTTCATCGCTTGTTCCAAAGAATCGAATGTTCCAAAATGAAAATGCGAAAGAAGATTATTATATTGATTTTGCAAACCATGTAAAGCCGCAGGAATCTCCATTGGAAAATAAAATGTCTATGAAAACAAAATCAATTATCTTTTCATTCGATCTTATTTTTCAAAACAACAACAAATGATCATTTTCAAAGGAAATTGTCCAATTGATTTACCTCTCCTGTATCTAATCGAGTTAATCGATAAATTGTCAGTGGTGAATACGATCTTTGATAAATTCCTCCAACTGTCACAGTTAAATTCAATTTTCTGAAAGAAAATAATCGAAATCGATTGTTTCTTCTCATTTCAACTTACGATTGTTTCCAAATCTTAAGTTCAAATCCAATTATATTTCTTTCGTCTTCGGTTAACGACATGGCATTAGGAAATATCTTTAAAGTATCTTTAATAGCCCAAGGAAGAACAAAAACCCATTTCGAAATAAATTTACATCGATCTTTATGAACAATTTCTTCGTCAAAATCTTTTTTTATTGATTCAACACGAGATCGATGATCTAAAACTCAATTATTTCATTGGAAAATTTTCTGCTTCTCTCCTCAAAGTTTTACCTGGTAAAGGTGAAAGTAATTTGAGATAATTAAAATAAAACGCTGCAGCACAACCTTCTCCAACACTTGTACATTGCTAAATAGAACAAAAAAAGCTGAAAAGAAAATGAAATTCATTTGAAATTTACCAATGGTCGTTCGTCTAACGAACGATTTACATCTTGAAAATCATCCGCATAATTTCTCGAGAGAATATTCATATCTGTTTGTACACAAAAGTTGCCTTTTTTGTCGTTTAAAGAAAAAATGTTCGTTACTTTTTATATAATAAAGCAATTCGTCGAATTCAGCATTGTTTAATTGAAATTTTATTGGAGAAAAATCGAAAGTTATGAAAGGAATTGTTTGAAGAAGACGACAGGAAAATCTTTCGATTGAATTATTTACAAAAATGAAAACATCACGAAATGTGTTGATCTAAAGAGAAATAAACAATTTCAATTTCAATAAAAAGAATCATTTGTTTTACTTGATGAGTTTTATTTTCCACATATTCAATAATTAATCGATTAAAATCAGTATTTTCACTTCCATCGCAGATAAATATCACTTGATCGGTTTTTGTAAGAGAATTTAAAATACAATTTGCATCTTTGACATAATAATTTTCATTGGTTAGTTTTTCTTTCAAATCTCTTGAAAAATCCAGAAAGAAATTACAATTAATTAAATCTATTTCTCTAAATTTACTCAATAAATCTTCTTGCGAGCGGATCTTCTCTCATTTGACTTGAATAAAACAAAACCAGAGAATTATTTTCACTGTTGAGTATCATCGATTCAATCTGAAACATCAAAATACAATGAAATATTTTTCCTCGAAAATCTTTCAATTCTTACAAAATGAGATGAGAACAGATCGGAAGTTATTTCATCCCATTGATCAATTTCTCTTCGAATTTGTTCCGATAATGATTGATAATCGGCATCTAAACGAACAAATGACGCTTTTTAACAACAATTTCCAATGAAAATTCGCTTTACAATTGATTGAGTCGATTCCGCCATAATCATTGAAAGAAATTAATTTGATTGAATTTTGTAAAGATTCAATTTCAATGATTCGATTTAACATTGAACAAAATCGTAAATATTCATTGTATTTTTGTGACGAAGAGATTTGTTCAGATTTGGTTAATTGATGAAGAGTTGATAAAATAAATGGATGTTCACCACAAAATAAATACTTTTCAAATAAGAAAAAAAACAAAAGATATTTTTCATTTTCTGTTTGTTTTTCTTTACTCGAATAATATGTCCTTCAATATCAAATTCATCAAAATAATAATAAGTACGACGTAAATATCGATTATATCGATACATTGGACGAGATCGAAGAACTTCGCTTAAAAACAAAACAAAAGATCAGATAAAATCTTCTTTTCTACAGAATTTACCCATTAACCCAAGCTAATCGAATTTTCTTTTCATCATTTCGATCTTTGATTATTCCTTCAGGAGGAATTTCATCAGATTCTTTGGGATCAGCTGTACAAGGTGAACCAAAATCACATGAAGATGGCATTATCAGAAAATATTCAGGAATCATCTTAATCTTCTTGATTGTTTTGCTATTTTTGATCTTTGGATCATTTCTATACAAATTATAACAATCTCTACTCGTCTTTTTCATTGTATTCACTCCTTAAAACAATCGATTTTGTTTGCAATTTCAAAAACAAAAAACATGTTTACCATCATTTCCATCTTCATACATCGAGCGTTGAATTGACGGTAAAAAATAACATTTCTTTGTTGAATCATCGGTTTTTTCAAATATTTTAATAATATGTTCATTCTCTCTAAATGAAATTCTTTCAATAAAATATTCGAAAATGAAAAGATAATTACGAATGAGTTGCAAATAAAGGAATATATTGATAATTCCATTCTCGTATATCGTCATTCAATTGAATTTCATTTAAATTATCCAATGGAAAATCATCTTGAAAGATCCGAATTAATTGAAGAGAAATTCCAAAATCATTAACACCGATTAACGAATAATTGACAATTGTTGTGGAATTTTCTTGAGAAATTTGATCAAATTTGAATTGAAGAATTTTCGATTGAATTGACTGAATTCCATCAGATTCGACAGTTGATGGACTTTTCTCAAGAAAACTTTTTTCGATCAATGTGTGAAATTTAACAAAAATTGTCAAAGGAAATAAATCTCGAGAAAGAATTTCATTGAAAATAAATTTTATAAAAATATTATTCGCTAAAAGAAAATGAACATTTTATAAACAAATAAACAAACAAATGTGTCATACTTGAACCAATTTGTCGATTAAGATATGAATAATAATAATTAAATAAAAGACCACTGGCAATACTGTTTGCATGAAGGATCAATGGAGAATATTGACGAAAATTTCTCTAAAGAATTTTACGAAAAATTTCTTCTCATTTTTTCTTTTCTGTTATCGAGAATATGTTCATCGATGAATCTTACAAGAAATACAATATCTTTTACTTACGAAAGATAACTCCGATCCCGAAGTTTGGTTATTAGCCATAATTGATTTATTTCATTGATTTATCACAAGAGCAAAAAAGGTAAAATCGTGTTTCATCGTGTCATCACAGTGTTATATACTTTGAGTGAGGCAATAAAAAACTTTTTTTTTCTTCTTTCTTCGTAAATATAAATAGTCGTAATTCATTTAAGAATTTTTTTCTTCCTTTTCTTTTGAAGGACGAAAAGATTCAAAACAATGTTACTGATAACAATGGTAAAGAGACATTTATTGATTTATTTCGAATGAGAACAAGCTGAGAAAATGTAATTTGTCCATCCGACAACATTTTCATATAATTGACTCGTCTGCAGACTTGCTGAGGAAAGTCATAAGGCAACCCACGCAAAAATTTTTTGATCGAATCCGCGGTGTATCACGGTGCGCCAGGGCGTTGGTGTCAGCGGTTTAATTGAAACACGAAAGGCAGACCTTTTTATTAGGTTTTCTCGCACCGGCCAAAACCGCGGTTATTAATGGTTTTTCGAAAAAAACGTAATTCGCCATCGTGATGGTATATCATATCAGCCATCTATCTCATTATCATCTCATATCTCTATACAAGAGTATCACACCTCGGTCAGCTGATTAGATGCCACCTCCTATTCTTTAGTTAGATTCGAACGGCTTACCTTATGACTGTAGTCCACTAATTCCTTTGAACCATCTGATGATATTCATACTAAGATTGAATGAGATGGTCTATCTTATCTGTATCAAGAAACTTTCTGATTTCGATCGATATGTTTCATTTACTGATGGATTTATATGAGTCTCACGAATACTAGAGGCGTCTAATTACTTCACAATTTTTCAAACTTCTCGAGATACTGACATCGACGATAAACTAAGCACTATCTAGCTGGAAAGACTTCCACTTATCGCCTATACTTATGGTCAGTGATGTTTGAATAAATAATCTACCTTTATGAATATTACACTTAGAAGAAAAACATTCATTTATTAGAATCGCTTAGTTAATTGACCGTGATACTGCGAGTTATTAAATGGCCTAACGAGTTGAAAGATCATAATTTATTATATCTGTAAATCTATATTTTGAGAAAACAACCCATATAGTGTTTATTACACGTATCTCAAATGTATTCATCAAAAAAGATTTGTTAAACACTGAAAAAAAATCGTTGGTGAATAATAAACCCTCCACAATGATTTATCAAACTGGTCAATTCTTTAAGATATGTTTTTCCCTTTATTAGCATCATAAACCTTTTGATATACCTGCTCTTGTGATTTACTCAAAAAGGTATTTTATACGTTGCAATCTGATAAACGTTTAAGGGTATATCAAAAGATTTATGATGCTAATAAACGGAAAAAAACGTATCTCAAAGAATTGATCAGTTTGATAAATCCTTTTGAAGGGTTTATTCTCACCACAGATTTTTTGCAGTGAATGTCTACGTCTGAGTTTCAACTATATTATTAGATTCTGATAAATAGTTGTCTTTTACTGAAATCTGATCAATATTTTTAACTATTTTAGAACTAAATTTTTAACGAAATACTTGTATGGGACTAAATTGACGTTTATCAAGTTTTTATATACCCCTAACGATGAATAGCGTCTAAATAGGTGAACTTATTTGTACAAAAGTAGTTCTTGCTTGGACCTCTTCAAGTGAAAATGCAAGACAGATAATAATAGAAGGGATGTTGAACTTATTATAGTCTGATAAACAAAAACAAATGCGTTTATATTCTCTCGATAGCTTTTTCTGATAAACCATGCCGTTTATCAACTAAAAGATGAATCGATTTGTAATTAGATTCTTTTTTATCGCACCGTGATTTCACGTACCGAAGTTGTTGCGATACATTCCCATAACGAGAAAATAGATGAAAAGTCTAAATAAAAACGAGAACTAAAGTATTCTGGGCACCGATACCCTTAGGAAAAATTTTAAGATCGTGGTTCACAATGAGAATCTCGCAGAATATAAACTTGTGGAAGATGGCGCCTCTCAAATACCACTGCTAACCTACTTTTCATCGCGCATTTTCGAAAACGCGATCTAGCGGCGGCGCCAGGAATTCTCACTAGGGTGGGCTTAGCCCGTCTTAACCCAGACTAGGGTGGGCTCAGGCTATTTGAGCCCACCCTAGAGTCTATCTATCGCTGGTTTTCAGGAAAACTCAGGGTGGGCTCAGATACCTTTAGGGTGGGCTGAGCCCACCCCTGGCGCCGCCACTACCGCGATCTTGAACGGTGATCACGTTGCAATTTGTTTTGAACATACCGCGATATATTTGTGTTGCGGTGCAGCACACCGCGGTTTCTTTTCGATACCGCGACCTTCAACGATATAACCGCAACCGTTATGAAAAAACCGCGGAGACCAGTGGTATCTGTTTTAAAATTTTCTCGTGGGAAATTATAGTTATAAGGTTCTTTACAAGAAAGAGAATCAATTTGGAAAGATAAGTTGGAAAATTTTCCTTCTTTTTTTCTTTGTCTGAAATTCAGATTGTGAGAATTTTTATTTGTGAAAAATGCATTCGGGACTACAATTGAAAATAAAGGTTCAGATCGATGAAATGAATGGTATAAAATGATTTCCATTATGAGAATGTCATTTGTAATGGCTGAAGTTCGGGAGAATTAGTGAATGCATGTCGTCTGAGTCGAGGTTTTCGTTGAATTGATCCGAGATGAATAATTGTATTACTGAGAACAAAGTTCAGTTCTAAATTTTGCTTGCTAAAAAAAGACATTGCTCAAGTCAATATTCGTTCAAAGTTCTGTGACATAGAAACGAGTTGAACGTATGTATGAAAATGATAACAACTGGTCATTTGAATTTGAACAAAAAAAGTTCTTTGGAAACAAATAGGTTTTTCAATTCCATGCAAGCGACAACAATGCTGCCGATACACATATTCTTTCTTTAATCTTTTGAATACCGATGTCTTCGACTGAAGGCGAGATAGAGACAGAAATTATTTTCTTGCGTTTTATATCGAATTGTTCACTATAATCATATTCAGCAGAACGAAAATGTCCTCGGTATGCAGGAGGTTAGTCAACGGTATCATCATTGACTTCTCAAGTAGTCTTTCTCTTATTAACTTCGAAATATCGATCATTCGATAATCAATCATTCGGAAAATGATGTAATCACATGAACTTATTCTTTTATTGATACAAATAGCATGACGGAAGAATTCGTAGCATACTTTCTTTTTTGGCTTATACATCTTAACGATTCAAAAGCCAGTCGCTACAATGTATGCGATGAAATGTACGAAATACTACTAGATTTATCCACATGTTCTAGTCAACGAAAAAGCCAGATAAAGTAAATTTAATAGAGGCGAAACAAAATCGAACTGCGAGAAAGAGCTGAACGGAAACAAAATTCCTGCTATGAATTTATACAGTATCACGTGTACCCGAGAAAAATGACTATGATGTGAATGAACGTAAATTACGAACATATATCGAAACGAAATACACTGATAGTCTATTCCATCTCAATTTTTACGATTAGCTTTAATCTCTCCACACTTTATTTTCAACTCAAACGTATTTTCCTCATTTTAGATTAAACAACTGCTATGGAATCCAACCCGACAATAACAGTCGATCTTTATCCGAGGTAATACCCTTCTTGCATATTAATTTTCACTATTCTATCATACTAGCAACCAGCGAACGCCCCTTCTCCTCCATGTCACTTCCGCTTCACACCTTCTAGTAAGTTCGATTGCTCGTTGTTAACCTCCTGAATCCCTCGTTGATTTAGATTTAGACTTGTTTGCTTCTGCCGGTGGTGACACTCAAGTGGATCGATATCCATTCGACCAATCTGGTGTTGCGGGTGAGTGCGGAGGCTCGCCGAAGATTGTAAGTTGTTTTTGATCAATGCTTGCGGAATCGGGATATAAATGAGGTTCTCTTTTTAGTGTGTTTTAAAGCTGATGAAATCAGTGGTGCAATGCCCAATCTGCGGGACTTCGATATACAAGAATTGCGTTGGGGCCGTGATATCGAAAAAAGATAGTCAACAGGTGAGTATAAGTTTTTTTCCTTGATATGTGAGGTGAAATTCGATTCTGTTTAGATAGTGCTTGACATACTGTGCGCAGTCCAGCACGAAGGAGTAAAAGTGATGTTCTACACCAAAGAGATAACCACTTATAACATACTCAGGTCAACAAATCCGACGTTGGATCCGACCATCCGACGAAATCCGATAGGATTCCTGGCGACGGAATCGCATCGGATTCCGACTGGAAAAATCCAGTCATTTGTTGCAAATTTTATGAGCGTTATTTTTAGCTAGGTTCTATGATGACTCTTAGAAAATCCGTGTTTCGGATCCGACATGGGATCCGTAACCATCGGATTCCGATAAGATCCGACAGAAACCTATATAGGATCCGAGTATGGGATTTGTCCGCCTGGGTAGAAATGGTTATCAAAAGTTTGAAAGAGCGCGACCTAAGTGTTCGGTAAGTTCGACTTTTGATATTGTAATCACGATTGTCTTATTTCCATTAGACTGAAGCCGATGGACCGTAACTAAGACATCATTTCGAAATGGAACGACATTTTAATTTTGTTTTTCTGCATTTTTCGTTCACCTAATAAATATAGAAAATGAAACAATACGAAAAGAAGGAGGAAAATATTAATCTATGTATTGATATTCCTTTCGAACAAGAAGGCTAGAGTATATTCTCTTTCTCGTAGAGAAGAGTCTTAGAAACATAAATTGTTTGCTTGCTTGTATGTCCGCAGGGTCAAAAAAAACATTGAAAATCAATTTTTCCGAAAAGACATTTCTAGATGTATTTCGATGCGGAGACTTCGAATCTGATGTTATTTTTTGGAAATTTTTCATAAAAAAAGTCTTTTTGAGACAAAAACCCAATTTTTTACAAAAATTTAAAAAAAAATTTTACCAAAGGTTTTTGGGGTCCAGGAATTCAAATTTGATGTTAGTTTCTCGAAATTTTTTGTAAAAAATGATTTTCTAGACAAAGAGCGGTTTTTTACGAAAAAAAGCTCTTTTATAAAATTTGACTAAGGAGTTATTTGGGTCGATGAACTCGAATCTGGCGCTATTTTTCTAAATTGTTTAGATGGATTAGTTTTTTTATACAAAGGGCGACCTTTTTGTAAAAAACAGGTTTTTTCATAAAAATTTACCGAAGACATTTTGGGGTCGGGAATTGTACCTGCCTTCGCTATAACTACATACAAAGCACAAGGACTCACAATGAACAAAATCGTAGTCGATCTCCAAGTTCCGCCTGGAACACTGCAAGTAGCATCGATATATGTACCACTCAGTAGGACGAAGAAAGGGGATGATATAGTTATCCTTCGACCTTTCCACATGAAGGTCCTACAAGTTCAACCTTCTTCTGCGCAAGATACTGAACTGAAACGTTTAGATGAACTTGACAAAGAGACAAAACGAGAGTGTACCTCTTTCATTTTTTGAAACATGTGTAAATCAATACTTTGCTAAGAGATTAGTGTTATTGCAAGCATATAAAACGTATTATACTTTGAAATCACCTTAAAACAATTATTCACGCATGCTTATTTTCTTTATCTCTTGCTTCACATTTATCTTAATTATTGTAGTAACTGTCTCTTTTCTCTCATTGCATTAGATATTGCCATTCGTGTTTTCTTAATTTCGTTTTTTAATGCAATCATCCATAGTCTTTCTAACTGTATTGATATTTCTTCACAATATCTAATGCTCTATTTATCATTTGGTATAAATATCTACTGTGGCTTTTGTGAAAATATCTAATCTACACTAGAAATAAATTAAAATACTCAATAATAGCTTTAAAGTGTAATATCTGAAAGCACGATTTCTACGAGAAAGAGCTGAGCGAGTCGCTAGACGAGCGTTACTTGTTGAGATATAATGGATAATATTCAATCCATCTCTCACATTCCTTTCACGCATAACAACGTCGTAGAACTAACACGAGAAGATAATAGGAAAGATTTGAAGAATCAATATGCTCCAGCTCGTAAACAATCCTTATCTGAGGCGAACGACTGCACCAAGATGTCCATACAGCTATTCTCTTCATTCTCACACACCCTCATTGGATATTGGCTTCCATAAATCTAATGAGCGAAAACAAAAATCTTGTCAATGATTTGCCGTAGTGCTCCGTGCATATATTTCAAGTAAAAGAACAATCAAACAAAGAGGAAAAGGAAAAACTGTTAATTAGCAGTCCAAATTTCATCGACATGGAATTCTAACATTTCAAGTCCAGATAAATTTTGTACTTNACAACTTCATAAACTCTTTCCACATCGATTTGAGCATCGATCATATATTGTTTTAACAGAGGCATTTTATCGCGATATGTCGCGGCAAGTAACAAACAAGCTAAAGCGATTTCATATGGAGGATATAATAATGGTGCATCGGTTTTTAATGAATCATTGATGATACGCCATGCAGCTTCGAATAATTGTTGATCGACTTGAAATTCTCGTGTGTACATGTCCAAGGAACGATAGGGATGATAAACAATTAAACAACAATCCATTATTTCAAGTAAATAGAATTCACATTCGAGAATATGTTTGATTTGATAAGGATATTCATTTGGACCACCTAGATTTTCCAAGAAAACCGATATTTTTATATCTTAGACTTGGAATTTGTGACTTACCAAGTAGATGAGCGTATTTTTTGTAAGTTGTTGCAGCGGCATTACAAACTCTTGGATGACTTAATGTTGAAAATTCTTCGACTTTCGCTGCAAGAAATAAACAAGTTGGACAAAGAAGCCAAGGATCAATACTCTTCAATGCATATCGAGCGTAAAATCGTTTTAAATAAACAATTCCTGTTGCAATGACCTGTTGACGAACTTTATATTGTTCTCCGATGTTTTGAATGATATTCGAATAGAAAATTAAGATTTTCAAATAATCATCTTCCGTGATTGGAGAAGAATTTGGATTTATTGGCCACGATGCGATGTCGCGTAAACGAACAGATAACAATTCTTGACGATCGAATAACCATTGGTCAAATTGCGAACTTTTCCAATACGACGACGCCATGTTTATCTGGAATTATTTGAAAAAAAAGTTTTATTTACAAAAAAATATTCGACTAAAACAACAGATCAAATATTTATTTATTTATTTATATCCTTTATCAGCAAGTTCCTGACGAACACGATAGAGATAAGTCGGATCAGGATAACCAAAACTAAATAAAAAGTCCTTTTCTTTCTTAAATACACGAAGTTATTCTCAAATTTACCGATCAACTCCTCCATAAATACTCGTTTTATGATGAATATCATTCCATGTGATCACATTGTCCATTCCAGTAGTGATTGATTTTCCAATTGTGAAAATATGTTGATCGTTGAAAGCTCGACGTAGTAAACTTAAAATTTCTTGTCCTTCCTTCGTATTTGGTAAATATGCTTTTCGTACTGTTCCACTATACGATGCACCAGGATTCGGATTCAATGGACCTTGAATTCCGTCAGGAAATGAATACGTGATTTCAATGGTTGGACCTTCATTAGATTCGTAATGATGAGTTTCGTATCCAGGTAGGATCGTTTGAATATGTCGAACTATCATACGACCGTTGGCAGGTTGAGGACCTGAAAAAGGCGAAACAGAAGGGTGATGAGCAGTTTTTTAGTTTGTCAAACCTTTGGTAATGCCATAAACATGTCCACAACTTGGACAAGATTGTTTTCCATTTGATTCGAACCATTTATCAATACAAGATTGATGAAATGAATGACCACAAGTGTGGAGTCGACATGAAGGAGAAGATTTTAACTGATCAAGACAAATCATACAATCACCCAGTTCTTCATTTGCAAGTTCTTCAAAGATTTTTCATCAGAACAGATTCACAATGACTCTCTTACCTGAATTCATTAGTGATTGTTCTTGTGCATTGTGAATGATATCAGTTGGAAAAGACGATGCGACATTATTTTTCAATTTTTCTTGAATTTCTTCAAATTTCTTTTCCCAAATTTGACACGTAAACAGAATATGTTGATCATGTACTGACATATCACGAAATTTCACTTGGTTGAAATGTTTTATTAGATGGAATCGACACAAAACACAACCTTCGGGAATACATTCAAAGCAATAATGATGTTTTCCAATACATTTTGGAATTCGATCACTAGAATTAATACCACTACAACAAACTAATGGCGATTTTCGACAAAAAATTTCTTGGCAACTCTCGTCAATTTACCTGAACAAATACGATAACTCGAAACATACTGTCCGGCATTTTCATACCAACATAACGGACAAGACGATTGACACCCTGTGTCGGTTAAAAGACATTGATTACAAACAATATGTGGACAATTGAATGACTTTGTTAAATCATTAATATTCTGAGAACACCATTGACATTGCCGTTTTAATGTATGAATTGAAGTCATCTAAATTAGAGAAGAATGTAACAAATAATTTCTTCGATTTCATATTTATCTTTCTTTTTCGATAATAGGAATTCAACTGTAAAACATGACCAAAGCTTTTTTCTCATTGGGTACTTTATGGATTAATCGACGACAACAGATATGTAAGATATATTCACTTGTGTTTATCAATGAGTAGCGACATCTTTCGAAACGTTATACGATAAATGAGTTTATTTCTTGTTTAGAAAGATAACAAAACAAATGGAGAATAAAAATCACTCGGAGAATATTCATTTAGTCTTGACTAAAAAGATTTGAAATCAGTCACTGGTTTATACGCATTGTAATATTTCTTGGCGGATGAGTCCCTTCAGTTGACTCGTTTCTAAAAATATGAAAAGATATTTGAAATTTTCTGCGGTTATGAACTTCAATTTACTTTGCGTGATGTCTGTCGTTGTAATCGTTTGGGTTGGCGTCGTCGCGCAGCTGGTAAATAGTTGGGAATTTGCAAACGATCCTTCTCTGAAAAAAGATTTATGGTTAAATGTGCAGGTAAATTTAGATTTTACCTTCATATTCGAATATAGACTCTGTTTCACATAACAGATCAGTTGGATAGGCCACGTGATTTGTATCAACAACGAATATTTGAAAATGCAAAATACTGTCATGTAGACGGTATTTTTCAATGAGAATTTTTGGATCAGTTATACCGGTTTGATGAAAATCTAAAAAGTTATTCAAAATAAGTAAGAAAATAGATTTGTGCTCTTCTTACCATTGTAGTCAAGTTGATTCGTTGTAAAGATTGGCCATTGAGTCATTTCCTTTAACGGGCTTTGTCCTAATCGTACCATCATTAAATTTTCAAAACTAAAAAAAATAATTTAATGAGATTTTCTCTTTATTGACTAATTAATAATATTTACCTAATTTCTTCATTGTTTCGTATTTCCTTAGTGATGTCAAGTAATAATGAACCTTGATGAACTTGTGCTTTTGGATCGTTGACCCACAACGGATAAGGATGACAGATTGTCACCGATTCATATGGATTTGTAGTGCGAGTAACACGCATTACGACAGAAATATCCGGTGCTAAGCCATCACGAAGTTGAAGTGCCTGAGGAAAAAATGAAGATGGAATGAAATTCAAATAAAGAAGTGTCTTTACATGAAAACTGATACGATTGTTGTCCGGTGCTGAGATATAACGGAAAAATATGTTATGATCGCTCGCATATCGAGCTCGTTGATTCAAAAATGGTGGTGTGCGAAATCGTAAGATTTGATGTGTTGCGATTGTTTCAGTAGAGTTAACCAAATTTGAGCGAACAGTGAAATCCTAACAAAGAAATTTGCATAAATTGGCGTTTTATATGAAATAACAAACCGATTTGACAACTGACTCTTCTGGTGAAGTTGTCAATGTTTCGGATGAACTCGGAAAATCTTCACAAAATAATTGTGCCATTGCTTGATCTAAACCTGAACAAATCATTTAAATAGGAGGATTTATCTTCTTTTTTGAAACATTATACCATCAATTTTTTCTTCATTCGTTTGAACCACTTGATTATTATTTGTAAGTGGTGGAATTGAATTTCTCGTTCGATTTTCTTCATTTATTTGAAGAGAATCGAATTGATTTTGCAAAGATGATGGTATTCCATGAATTTCTGTGGTTCCACTTTGACCTGAATGATGAACGTAATCGAATGACATGAAAACAAACTTTTGTGTTTATTTTACCGGCGGATAATTTCTCGTACACGGAATCAAGTTGATTTGTGTCAGTCGACGTTATATCGACATTGTCAGGATCTAAAAACGAGTTTGCGATTAAGAAGAGTTCTTTTTGAACATGTATGAAAGTTTTATTTACTTATTGATCGCATTTCATTTAAAAGTTCATCGATAAAAGTTAAATCACCATCTAAATGAACAAAATCAGCATTGAAATGATCAAGTCTTTTAAGTTAATCATACGTGATGGAGGATTATGGTCATCAACCCCTGTTGAAAAGAAGATATCGTCTGATGAAGCCATGATTAGATTAATAATCGACGAAGGTTTGAAAGTGTATTTGTGTGTTGGTACAAACAGAAATATGAAGAGATGTTGTTATGAAATAATCGTTATATGAAAAAAAAAGACATACGGATTTTTCCGTCGCCTTTTCTTCGACAGCTTGACGTCATCGTTTGTTCTGTATTTTGTGGTTGACAAAAGAGCAAATAAGACTTATTTTGTGCATTGATTCACGAGATCTGTGCAGAGTGCGGTAGCTGCCAATGTTTTAAAATCCACATCTTAATCGTTTATCCAGGTATTTTGCGAATATTGTGCACAAAGATCTGTTGAAAAAATGTTTCTAGATGAGTTCATTACTATTCTCATTATCGCGAAGACAGACCTGTCAGTGGCACATTCGTTTATTTTATACGGATGTTACTGACGTATGCTCATTGAGAACATTTTGAAGCTTTACACAATCTTTTGTTTAATATAGTATTGTCGAGTCATAATTCATATACGATGATCGTAGTATCACCGTTAAAAACCTCTCAACACTTTCTTCATTGTATTTATCAAATGTATTGTTAGTAAATCAGTCAGATATTCGGAATTTAATCAAATTTTTGTGTAAATCTTTTCCTGTTACATTTTCTTTCGAAATAAGTTATCTTACGAGGATTCTATTGTATTTTCTAAGATAATTAAAAAAGGATACAAAACAGACGAACAACGTTAATAACATAAAAATGTTCAGAAAAAGTCAATAATTAGTTTCTATGACGTGTTACCTCCGGATGACGTGTTGTTGACATTGGTTGAACTTGATTTGCACGTCTGTAATGAAAAACTTTCGAAATCAAACGAAATAATTCTTCACGATAAACTCGTGCCGTAAGAATATATAAGAAAAATGTTGTTGCAAATGAAAAATTAAACGAAATTGTACTTATTGACAAAGCAAAGAAAAATTCCTGTGTTGGAATATAATCCAATGGTAATGTTAACATTAAATACATAATACACATAGGCATATTCAATAGAATATAAATAGCAACTTGAAGAAAGAGCATTCGTGCCAATTGACTCTCTGTTCGACGATGTCGAATAGTTACTTGAATGTTCACTTGTAATCGTGTTGTATTATAAATTGTTAATAAACCAAAGAAAATCATGAGAATAGGAGGAATAGCAGCAAATAGAATGATTTGTATAATGTAAAAGATTTGATTGTACAAAGTTTCAGGACGAATGGTACATCCATATCCATCATCACGATATTCATTTAAGACAAGAGTATTTATAAAAAATAATAATACACAAATGACAATGAAAATGATTAATCTTGTTGCATTTGTTACATTACTAAGTGCACGGATATTTACATTTGATGAACTGGCACAGAATCGATCAATTGAAGCTAAGACAATAAAATATGGTGAAAGAAATGGACACGCACTACCGATATATTGAAGAATTTTACAGGAAATATTTGATATTGTTTGACCATCAATAGAAAATCCATTGGATAAGAGATATTGGATGGTAAATAATGAATAAAGGAGATTATTTGAAGCAAGTGCTAAGAAATATTTTGAACAGGCGTGATTTCGTAGATTTACTCGAGTTAAAATAATTATATTCAAAATATTTCCAGATACACCAACAAATATTATGATTGGTAAAAGAATTTGAGCAAGTTTCACTGAAATTTCTCCTAAGATATCCGACATTGTATTTCTTTGTCAATGATTCTCATTTAAAAACTAACGTTTATATACATTGTATTCATATTATAATTAGTTCATCTATGTAAGAATATCTTTTATTAAGAGATTCGTCAAAGTATGTAGTCTAATCTCACTTTTTTTCTTTATTTTTATCATTTCATTTTTTCTTTTTTGACAGGATCATCATAAACAATGCTTCGAGCATTTATCAAAGTCAAAGATTTACTCCGAATTTTTAATTAAAATTTTCTTCTCTTTGAGAACGTGTCAAATCAAGGTATAGTTGACGATAATCGATCACCGATCATTTTGTTTATTGTCAATTTGGATCAAATCTTGAACTGTTTTCTGAGAATTTACGAATTTTCTGGAGAATGTCTCAATAGTCCAAGATATGAATGAAATTAAACTTATATTTGAAAGAAGAGAGAAGAATTTCAAATCTTCTTGTCGCGTCTAAAGACTCGAGTACAATTTAAAACAAATTTCATTTCTTTACGTGTACATTTCTACTGTGTGGTTGTTGAACGTCACTATAGGAACATAAAAACGTAGATGAAACTCAAATTCAATTTGACAGATCGAGCTCAACGTAATCCCATAAGCACGAGTCAATCTTAAAATTAACTTAAACGAAAAGTTCGACTTTCTGCAAGGAAATGAAAACAAGAGACATTTCATTGATCAACTGTTTCTTAGTGTCTCATTGGTGGTTGAATTATATTGATTGAAGAATAGAAATTTGCCTTGCAAAGATATAAGGAGTGTGTTTGAATTTGATTAATGAGGAAAAACTTGTTGATTTGACAGTGAAACAGGAACAAGAGGAAATATCGACAAAAAACATGTTTTTCTTATATTATTCAGCATTTAATTTGAATTATTTCGTCTCTTAGCACAAGGAAAACTTCATTCTCGATACACTCAATAAAATCTATTTTCTATTAACTTAAATAGAGTATAATAAAGGAGTCACTTTTGAAATTGTTCTTTGCACAGTGAAACTATTTTGCTTTGTAACGTTATTTCTTGTGAAGAAAACTTCTTTTAAGAGAGACAATTTGCTGAAAATCAAACGTTTTCTAGATTAGATTCGAGTATTGTCATCTTGCTGCTGTAAAAATATCCGCCAAAACAAGTCTATTTTCTCTAATAAGTAATCGAGTCGATGCTAACAATCGACGATTCGTTCGTGAAACTGATAACAACCCGTCAGCTCATCTATCAACTGAAATAGGAGATGACACACCCCCTTGCGGTAGCTAAAATTGAATTAGATAGTCATAACTATGGTGAAACTCATAATCCACCCACGAAATGATCTGTTAGCAAAGCTGTTGGTACTTCAGGGAAAAATGCTGCTCATGTTCTTGGAGCGATCAAAGTTGTTGTGAAACATATTAGCTCTGAGAAAAGCTCAGCTTTCAACGTTATGCCTGCTACTAATACTAAAACTCATCACCTGATTGACCCCACCGTTCAAAGGCAGATTCCACAGGGTACTTCTAGATCAGAAAGAGTCCAGCGATTTCAAGATGAAATTAGTCAGCAGATATCTCGTGAGAGCGATAGTAACGGTCATAATAGGAAGTATAAATGGAAGATTATACATAAAGATATGGATACAAAACACCGCAATGTGATGGAAGAGGATTCGAGTGAGAAACATCTTAAGAGAAGTCATGGAGAATCCAATAAAAAGGATAAAGATAGACATTTTGGCAAATCTAAAAAGACGTTTAAAGGGAATTATAGAAATAAGAACGGTTTCGAACATCATAGGTGGAAATCACACAAAAAAAACTTGCGAAGAACCATAGAAATTATGGATATGTCTTTCGTAGTAGATCCAGATATGAAAAACTTTTCGGTGTAAAGATAATCGCGATTATTCTTCACTACGTGGCATTTGAAGTAAAACAGAACATGTAGAATAGTTTTCAAATTGAATTATTTTGTTTTTAGACAAATTATGTAATCAAATCTACGCACAAGAAGGTTTCAGTGAAATAGATTTTCATCGAGATTTAATGAATTTCTGGAATGATAGATTCTTCATTGGATCAAATTCAAATTAACTTTCATAATGAATACAAAAAAAGTTGTGTATCAACGATCAAGGACTTCTTTTACAATTTGTATCAACATCAGGAGAGATTTAGATCATCGGATCCAATTTATCTATAAAAATCTTCAAATTTGTTATGCAAAATGTCGATTACAATTACAATTGTGTTAATTCAAATACGTTGGTCTTTCATTTTTCGAAATCTTATGATGAAAACTATTGAGATCTTTTAATTGAAGAACAAATTCAAACGAACAAGAGAATACAACATTCTTTTTTTATTTTCTTATTGTAATTATTCGAAGAAAATTTGAATGAGATTAACGAAGATTTGAGATATTTGTGTGTTTCACGAAAACTATGTTGTGGAAAGAGATTTCTAATTCAAACATTGATGTTGATGATCTATGAAATATCTTAAGTCATATTTCACAGAGAATGTTTTATCTAAATTATCAAAAGATTGAAAGAAATGTTTGTCTTTAATTATTCGATTCATTTTTTATGAGGAAATAAATCAGTGAGAATCATCGATATGATAACTTTTCAAAATAATTCTGGAATAATAGACGATCAATTCGTTAACAATTTATTGTAAGATGATGAAATTTAATGAATAATATGAAACAATTTCCATTGGAATTTCTCACAAGTTGAAGAAAATTTCAACTTCGCGATAAGCGATTCAAATCAATGACGAAATACAATGTAAGATATTACACAAAAAATGATGCGCATCTCAAGATTATTTATTGTCATAAAGATTTGACAATATGGATGATAATGATCAAGAAAAAAAAGTTGTTCATATCGCGTGTCATTGAAAGTTTCGCTATAAAAATCGTCAAAAGACACTATGTGAACTATTTACTCAACCATACTAAAAGATAAATCAGTCAATACGAAAGTCAAGATTATTGATCAATCAATGGAGAATACATTCTATTCCGCAATGTTGCACATTTCGGAATCAGATCCTATGATTCCGGAATTCATTGAACTTGTGTAAGGACGGAATCGGAGGAATCGATTCCGTAGGCGGAACTGGTTCCCAAATGTTCAACATTGTGGAATAGGATGACTGGTCGATCAATGATATCATAGATTTGAATTCTCGAAAAGAAAACAACGATATGAACTAAATTAGATGATGAAAATCTTCTTATATAATTTGATTTGATCTTTTTCTGTTTGGTAATGTACAGAACTGAATTTAGTTACGAATATATCTGCAGAAAGTTTAACATGTTTATCATATTTTGAAATCAAATCGATCTGGTCGTTCTTCTATCCATGAAAGTCAAACAGAATATGAAATCAAAGACAAAAATATGTTTCTTTTTTTCTAAACTTCTATAAAACATTTGATTTGAATTATTTTGACTCTTAAAATAGAACTGAAACTCATTTTCCGAAAATCTGTTTTCAATAAAGAGAAAAACCCGAGCACCTTCAACTTTCTTTCTCTCTTTTTGTTTTCATTCATCTTTATACAATGAAATCATTGATTCTTCTAACAATATTTTTCGTAAGAAAATCTTCTTTTTCACACGAAAATTCTTTTCTAAAGAAGTTCTTCTAGATTGGATTTATCGCCAGTGATAATTCAGATGAGGATCCTGATGAAGGTGCTCTTCCAGGTAAAATACAACTAATAGAATTACTTTGAAAGGAAAGAAATTTTGTAGATGAATTTTGTACAAAAGTTTATGAACAAGAAGGTGAAGGTGATACAGTTCCATATTGTGATGTGTCAAATTGGATAAATAATTATCAAATGAATGATGGATATTGTGAAATGGATTTACATCGAGATTTAATGAACTTTTGTGATCAACAATTCTTTGTTGGACAATACAATTCAGCAAATCAGATTCTAAAGGCACAAATTAGCTTTTTAAATGACAATGGACAACCATGTCTTGATAATCAAGGATTTCCTTTACAATTTTCCTCAACGAAACGAACTTTAGGTCATATTATTCCAATATCTTATATGAATTATCCATATACATATGCGAGATGTCGATTACAATTACAACCAGATTGTGATTTTAATCCGGATTCATTGTTCTTTCATTTTCTCAAATCTACAAAAAGTAAAAGTTGAGATTTCCTTGAAAAAAAGAAACAGATGAGATTTTCGTTTCGATTAGATTCGTGTTGTTATGATGGGAAGAAAAGTGATGGAGAAACCGATCAAGATTGTGGTGGAAAATGTGCAACGATCAGAAAATGTCCAGTTGGTGCAACATGTGAAAAATATTCGGATTGTAAAAGTGGCTTTTGTCATAATATAACAAAGATTTGTTTACGTAAATATTTCTTTCAAAATTGTCTTCTTTTCTTTTGAAAAATCCATTTTTGTAGCTTCATATTGTAATGACAATGATAAAGATCGACAAGAAACTGACGTCGATTGTGGAGGAATATGTGCTCAAGGAAATAAATGTGATGATGGTCTAAAATGTAACATTTCTAATGATTGTCAAAGTGATTTATGTCTCGATGGAATATGTTTACGTAAGAAAAGATTGGAATTTTAAAAGAGAGAAACAAAAGACATTTGATTATTTTAGCTTTGACTTGTATTGATTCGGATCAAGATGAAAACGAAACAGATATCGATTGTGGAGGTATTTGTTCTCCGAAAAGAAAATGTTGTGATTATAGAAAATGTCAAAATAACGCTGATTGTTTAAGTGGAATTTGTACCAACGATATTTGTGGTAGAAAAATTGATTTTCTCGAGATAAATAGATGAGAAAAATTGTCATTGATTTTGTTCTGATTGTTTTAGCACCTAAAAATCAATGTTCAAATAATTGTCTTAATCATTGTCAACCAAAATTTTTAATAACATTTGGTTCTGGTTATGATCAAATTTTGAATGCAACAACAAATATCTTTGGTTTTACCACAGATTTGACGTTTAGTTACACACAACAACCAAACGATGGGAATTATGTTCTTATCAATTCACTAAATAACACATTTCCTTTTTGGTTTACTTTGAAAATGGATCATACTCCATATGATAATGGTGGATACATGTACATTGTAAATACGAATCAAACAAATTCAACAATTTTTCAATATAACGTTACTAATCTTTGTATTGGTTTCTGTTATGAATTCTCTGCTTATATAGCAAATGTGAATAAATTTACAACACAACAAAACAGTGCTTCTGCAAATATAACTTTTCAAGTAGAGAGTATTTCACGTGTGAAAATCCTTACTTATGCTAAAATTGGTAATCTGGAGAACAATAAAGAAGTCACATGGATTAAACTTGGTGTTTCATTTAATGCAACAGAATCTGCTGTTATTCTTTCAATGATTTTAAATGCTGTTTCAGGAATGGGAAATCATATTGCTATTGATGATATTGAATTACGTACGTGTTCAAGTGATCAATCACGTGCGTGTTCAATAGGTTTGTTTAAAATATAAATTATGTTTTTATCGAATATTGAAATTCTTTTTTTAGGATGTGTTGGTTAATTCAAAGAAGAATTATTTCATAATTCAATGGAATTTTATCGAAAGAAAATTGTTCTTGATATTTGAATATTCGAATAAAGAGATTTCAAATATTTTGCTGATTTTATTCTTTTACAATTGAAAATATGTGAAATTCACATTGATTTTTTCTTTTTCGTTGTGAATTGTTCAAAGCGCAAAAATTTCTTTTTGATTTTTTGTTCTTCAATCAATGAGTGAAAAGCAACGATTTAGTATTAATTCCTTATTCTCAAAAGAAAGTGAAAGATCTTTGAAATCGAACATTTGTGATCAATGTTTATTATATATTCCATTGATATTTTCATTAATACTTTTAATCGGTGGAATTATTTTATTTCTTTTGATTGAACAAAAAAACAAACATGTTCAAATCGTTGACAATGAACCATTTGTTCAATTGAATTCGACATTTAATGGTTTGGAATATTGTTTGTCTTGAAATGTTCTGTATGTTTGCTTTTAGAAAGTATTTTCCCACCGGATTGTTATTGGAAACATGATTCTCTAAGATTTCATATAGTTTGTGTTTATAACTATTCATCGTTGCTGTTTTTTTCTTATTCAAATGAAATTCATAATGGCGACGAAATTCTCTTTGAAAAGAAAATGTTCAAACAACCGAATGTACGACTCGATTGGAATCTTTTAGTCAAATCGAAATCACTTTCGTTTATTTTGATTTTTTTCGATATGAACTTTGATCAAATTATTACTCATTGGATTGTTTATTTCTCGTCAGTTTTAACGAAAGGATTTGACATTTGTTTATATGAATTTCAGGAATATTTCCGTAGGAAACAAACGAAATTTGTTCTTTTTTATGCAACAAATCAGAGTTTATCGATGATTTTAACAAAAACAACTTGTGTTCATCGATGTAATGAATATTATTTGCAAAAATACGTCCGATCATTTCAATCAAAACTTCTGGCTTCAATAGAATTTAATATCATCAAAGTTTACCATAAATAAAATCAAATTCATTTTCTTACGACAATCTGAAACATTTTCTCGAAAAAGAATTCTTTTTTCGCTTTAGGATAAACCATTGGAGGAATGGACATTTGTTTATTCTGACCTGTAACGTATAAGAAAGTGTATGAGATAAAGAAGAGTTTTCACTAAATCAAATTCTATGAAATGACGATGAAAATAAGACATTGCGTCAGGTTTTTAACATTTACTCGGTGATCGATATTAACAAACGCATAGGTACATCGTGCGACATCTACCGGAAATAGTGAATGAATTTCTCAAACGAAAAGAGCAGATGAAAATGATTAGGATTTTTCGAATAAAATTAGAAAAAAATGTTCATTGAACTAATGATGTCAATTGTAGAAGATTCGATTGGTTAATAGAAATCCAATGACGAAATTGTTCTGCGAAAGATGTGCACAGTGATCCAGATCTGCTGATTTACATATTTTAGTGATAAAATGGAAGCGAAATTAGCCGAATTTCGTAAATCCAATTCCTCAAAACAACCCTTGATCAATTGGCATCGAGTCATATCACGTGTTACATCAATGTTTCCCTCTTTATCATATCGATCATCGGAAGTAAAAGCGGAAGAAATTGAAGAAAAAGTCACTTGGCAAATAATTCTTTTGAAATTTTTCGTTTGGTTAACTTTATTTGTTATTTTTATTCGTCTTGAATTCGGTGCGATTTATTTTATTTTATCTCTTTNCAATTCCTCAAAACAACCCTTGATCAATTGGCATCGAGTCATATCACGTGTTACATCAATGTTTCCCTCTTTATCATATCGATCATCGGAAGTAAAAGCGGAAGAAATTGAAGAAAAAGTCACTTGGCAAATAATTCTTTTGAAATTTTTCGTTTGGTTAACTTTATTTGTTATTTTTATTCGTCTTGAATTCGGTGCGATTTATTTTATTTTATCTCTTTTGTATCTCATTTGGACAAATTTGAGTTCACATCGTCGCCGTGCTGATCAATTAAGTGCTTATTCTGTATTTAATCCTAATTTTGAAAAACTTCAAGGAACATTTTCTGCTGAAGATTATGATCGTCAATTAAGACATGGTGGATCACCTTTACTTTCGTCTTAATTTCGTTTTTTTTCTCTTCAGATGATTTCTTCTTCATTAAAACGCTTTTGTAAATCTTCAATAAAGAAATGTCAATGGTCTCCGATAATTTCCGATGAATATCTTCATTTACCTGATGTTCAATCAATGATCGTTGCTCGTATCAAAGATCGTCGTTTAACAGCGGAAATTCTCGATTTAATCGATGAAATTTATCCGTGGGAGAATTCATTGAAACACATTCGACGAATTTACAATTCGGAGATTATTCTTTATCCATCGAAATTTCCCCAACCGATTTCAAATGATTTGTTTGAAAAGTATTTTGATGAACAAACCAGAGAAATCAATGTTCCGAAAACACCTTGTTTAGCCAAATGGCAATATGACCAATGTATTCAACAGTTTTGGCCAAGTTTGGTCTTTCGAGAAAACAAAATTCTGGAACAAATGATTTCGAAGAAGAAATTGAATGAAAATGACGAAATTATTCTCGATTTACTCCATGTTCGTTTATTCAAATGACGAAAAAAAGAAAAAACATTCAAATTTGTGATTTTTTGTTTGTAGAAAATTCAAGATGATGATGAAGAATCTCATTGTGCGATTATTGTTGATAATGATGGACAAATTCCTCTTGTTGGTTCACGTGATTATCGACAAGATCATCCATTACAACATTCAACCATCGTGGCCATTGATTATCTCTCAAAAACTTCATTTTATCATCGAGAAAATCTTTTAGAAAACTTCATTGAAAAAAGTCAAAAGAAAAAAGCATATTTATTAAACGGATGTTCTATTTATTTAACTCACGAACCGTGTATCATGTGTGCTATGGCTTTACTTCATTCGAGAATATCAACAGTTTATTATGTGAAATCAAATGATCGATTTGGAGCATTGGGATCAATTTATAAATTAAATACTTTGAAGAAAACTAATCATCGATTTCTGGTTTATCAATTAGAAGATCTTTCTCTTGATGAAGTGAATAATTGAAATAAAAATTTGTTTTCTTCTGTTGAGAAAAAACAAATTCACATTGTTCAAATGGATTTCTTTTTAGATAAAGACGAAATGCGATTATTTTTAAATGATTTTCGTCATTGTTCAAATGTTTTCATCACTCGTCAGTTTTCGTTATCGTATCGAAATTCCAATCTTTTTCAAAGTTTGTATAATCATTTTCAATATGGAAAAAAAGCGAAGAAATTGGCATTGGAACGTGGCATTGATCTGAATAATTTAACTCCTGAACAACGAATCAAACTTCAATCGGTTATACAACTGAAAAAAACTTTTCGTGTTGTGAATGTCGTCATGGCTTTGATGGCAATTACAGGAACAGTTATTTGGTTTAGACGTCGACAAAGTCGAATTGAAATAAATAAAGAAATAAATGAAGAATTTCAACCTATTTGGATGGATTTGAAATATTTCAAAGAAAAATGTGCGTTGATTAAAAATTATTTGTTACCGGAACAAATCATTGGAAAATTAAATGAAATTGAACATTTTCAATTTAATTCAAATGATTGTATTTGCGCATCATTTCCCAAATCTGGAACAACATTAATTCAGGAAATTGTTTATTTAATACAAACAAATTTCGATTATGAATCAGCGAAAAAAATCGATATCTCAGAAAGATTTGCTTTCATCGAATGGCCAACTGTGAAATTACAAAAATTTCCTCAAAATCAACAAAGATTCTTCAAAACTCATCTTCCGCCCACATTCTTTAATGAATCTTTCACTAAAGCCAAAGTAAAATGATTCGATCTGTTTTCTCAACTAATGAAATGAACTTTTCTTCAGATCGTTTATGTTTATCGAAATCCGAAAGATGTAACTGTGTCATTATTTCATTTTCTGCGTTCCATCAACATTGAATTGACTTATTCTGGACCGTGGAATCAGTTTGTTCGATCTTTTCTCATCGATGAAGGTTTTTCATTGTTAAATATATTTATCAAAATACATTCTGAGATCGTTTAGTTTATTATGCACCTTGGTGGAGACATGTCAATGATTATTATGCAATGAATGACACGATTTGCTGTATTTCCTATGAAGATTTGCTTAGAGTTCGTGTCGAAAGATTTTCATTGAAGGAAAAATGAAGTTTTGTTTGAAGGATTTTCGAGGAAGTGTTCGTCGATTGGCGAAATATTTAGGAAAAGAAAAAGAATTGACTGAAGAACAATTGGATAAATTGGAAAAATGGTGTTCGTTCGATTCAATGAAGAACAATCCCAAAGTCAATTATGATTGGTTTAAAGATTGGGGCTTTGTGAAAAAATCCTTCTCTTTCTTGAGAAAAGGTTCGTAGTTTCTCGAAAAAAGATTCTTTCAATTCGTTTTGCGTATTTTCAAGGTCAAATTGGTGATTGGTTGAATCATTTTGATGTTCAACAATCGAAAGAATATGATCAGATGGTTTCGACACGTCTTTCGCCCTTAATTCCTCCTTTTAATTATGGAATATCTCAGGAAGATCAACAAAAACTTTATGATTTCGATGCCAAACGACAAACATAGTTGAAGTGAATTTTTCAACATTAGTTTTGTATTTCAGATGCAAAAAACCGAAATTCATTGGTCTCCGAACGATCGAAATCAATTAGCAGAAATCGGAGCTGAAATCATTATTCACACATTTGATCGACCATTAAGCGGAGAAAGTGGAAAATGTGTTCTCGGTGGAACAAATAAAAGAACTACAAGTCTCAACTATCCATTACATGAAAAGAATTACATCAAAGTTTGTTACATCGTTTTTTCCGAATGGAAAATCTTCAAAAAAAGATTCATTTTAGTGTTGTGCATGGTGGCCATCGCAAGAATATCCATATGTATTTGCTATTGGACAACCAAATGGAAGAATTATTTTTGAAAAGTTTGTTAAAAACGATGTAATTTAGAAAGAAGTTTATCGATTGAAATCTTTTTAGTGTGAAAGATCGATCGGATCCATTGAGTCAAGGAAGAATAGGTTTGTATTGAAGAATTTATTCATTTGACAAACTTCTTCGTTTAGTCATCGATTCGAGACAAGGACGAGCGTGTGTAGCATTAGCATGGAATTCTAAACATCCAAATCTAGTAAGACAATATCTTTTCAAATTTCATTCTATTCTCTTTCAATTTCAAAGCTTTTATCTGGTTATGATCGATGTCGTACGGAGAATTGTTTGACTATTTGGGATATAAATCATAATGGAATGTCTTCACCAACAATACCAAATGGAACTGGACTTCCAACATCGTCATCAGCGACAAATATTGAAGAATATAAACGATATGATATGTATTTACATAACCAACAGAGTTGTAAAGCTATTTTTGAACAAGGAACACATGAAC
>CAJNOJ010000145.1:0-124114 GCA_905250025.1 Adineta ricciae | reverse complement strand
CGGAGAATTGTTTGACTATTTGGGATATAAATCATAATGGAATGTCTTCACCAACAATACCAAATGGAACTGGACTTCCAACATCGTCATCAGCGACAAATATTGAAGAATATAAACGATATGATATGTATTTACATAACCAACAGAGTTGTAAAGCTATTTTTGAACAAGGAACACATGAACAATGTCATTCATTAACGTGGTTTAAACCAAATGAAAAACTATTTGCTGCGTGTACAACTCAACATAATACAAGAACAATCAAAATTTATGATCCAAGAGGTAATTTATCCTTTATGAGACTCAATGTAATGAAGAAGATGGTGAAAATTGATTTCAATTAGTTTAATCTAATTCGAAATTGTATTCATAGAGAAAATATGAAAAGTGAATTTGATGTTTGAGATCAAAAGTTCGTTTTGTAATTTTAGCACCATCGGGAAGTGTTTTATCATTTTCGACCAAAGGACCATTTAATTTATGTTGCGATACAAGTGAACGATATTTGGCATCGAGTAGCGATGTAAGATGAGTTTTATTTGATAAAAATCAAATTGATTTTGTGAATTTGTAGAAAACTGTTTATGTTTATGATACTCGTTCGGCTGATAAAGCGTTGATTGTTCGTGAAGAACATGAACCAATTGTGAAATTATCTTGGAATAGAATTGGGTAAGACGATTCTTCGATGATTTTCTTTAACATAAACAAAATTCAGATCACCACAACTTGGTTATTGTATAAAAGATTCTCCAAAATTTCATCTATTATCAATGGCTACAAATATTGTTCAAGACAACGATGTTTTCGTCCATCGACTTCTTCAATGTAAAATTGGAGAATTTCTTTTGTTTTGTTTGGATGAAATTGTTTTTCAGGTCCAATTCAACGTTATCGAATTGGTTTAGCTTCGTTCGATTGGAATTATTTCGATGAACATCGTCTTGTTCTTCTTGGTGGAAAAGAATATTTCGATTATGTCATTCCATCTCGATCGACAATTGTAAATTGATTTTGATCTGAAAAGACGAAGTTTTTTACAAAACTCTTTAGAATTATTCATCACGAAATGGACTTTTATGGACAAATGGTCATGAAATGTATCCATCAATTATTTCTCAAGATCAAAATCAATTAACATCGAAAGTTTTATTCACATACGATCTCTCGAATGTGCAAAATGAAAGACGAAGTGTAACACCAACACAATCAGCGTGGAATACCGAAGTATTGATCGGATTAAAATTCTTCTTCTTCTTCTTTGAGAAATTCTTCTTCTTTTTTAGATAATTCAAATGGATTTACGAACGATGTCAAAAGAAACTCAATCGACTATCGAACAAATCCAAAGATGGATTAAAAGTAAAAGAAATTTCATTGTGAATTTGAAAAGAATATTGTTTTATTAAGACACGAGTACTGCGAGAGATCCTTATCCATTCGTTGGAGTAATTGAAGCATTAAAGGAAGTTCAACCTTCATCGAAAAGTATAGTGAAACAACAATCTTGGTCTTCGATGACAAATTCCACACATACCAAAACGATTTTTGATTCACCAGAGAGGTAAATTTCGTTCTTTTCTTTTTTTTCTCTCTATCAGATCAATAAATTATTCTGATCGATTAGACAAATTGTTGGTCAATTATGTGGTTGGTCAAATATTGATTCGAAATCCGGTGGATATGATCGTATGGCATCATTATTGGAACAAGACGAATATGAAAAAGCCGCTGCTATTTATATTTTTCAAATGAATGTCACTCGTGCAATGGAAGTTCTCAATGAAGGACTTCAAAGAGGTGAAACTTTCGTTTGATTTTCTTCAACAAATTCATAGAAAACATGTGATTTCAGGTGGAAAAGAAGAATTAGCTACATTAAGTCTTGCTTTATTTGGTTCGATTCGTGCGACATCAACAAATCATAATGATGAAAGTTTGATTCACGATTTTTCATCAGTGACAAAATCATTCCATCGTCCATATGTTCGAGCAATGTTTGCATTTATTTTAACACCAGATGGAAATGATCTTTCTTATGAATGTGTTCTGGTAAATATTTCATTTGTAGATTTTTCCATTATTTCTCTTTTCTTAAGGATGAACAATTGGATCTTAATGATAAAGTGGCGTTTGCAGCGAAATATTTGAATGATCATCTTCTAGAGAAAAAATTAGAAAAATTAGCGGATGAAAGTCGAGAAAAAGGAGATTTACAAGGAATTCTATTGACAGGTTAGTTTTGTTTTTCAAGATGAATTCTTTTTAAAAATTGAAAGAAATGAAAAGGTTTGAAACAAAGTGGATGTGAATTAATTCAAAATTATCTTGATCAAACCAGTGATATTCGTACAGCAGCATTACTTGCTATTTATGTACCTGAAGATGTTCATCAAGAATGTCGATATGTTCAAGAATGGATTGAAGGGTAAAGATTTCCTTCAAGATCAAAATCATCATCTTTTGTTTTATAAAAATAAATTTAGATTTCGAGTTCTTCTTGATGAACTACAAATGTGGAATGAACGTGCGGAATTTGATATTTATCGAAGTCATATTTCCGGCACAGCACCACATCGTCGACATCTATTCGATCGTTCAATCAATGTCAATCATCATTTTTCATGTATTTTCTGTCAAACACCTCTTGAAACTCATCCCGGTATGTCAAATCAAACACCTACGCCAGGTGGCTTATCATCGAACGTCAATTCAACGCCAATTACAACTACACCTGTACGACCTCAAACACGCGGATCTCAACAGACAATGTCCAATCGAATATCGAATTCATCTTCATCTTCATATCCACAATCACAAAATTCAGATTTGGTTCGAATTACAATTCATTCTCTTCTAATCTCTTTTTTTATCTTTAGTTAATGGTTTGTAGTAAATGTCGACAAGTTTTACCACGTTGTTCAATCTGTATGATGAGCTTAACGACATATATCGAAGATGCGTCTTATGCTTATGAGCCCTTACCAGGTAAGAAGAGATTGATGAGATTCATAAGTTAATTAGGATATTTAGATAAACATACTTTAATGTCAAGTCAATGGTTTACATGGTGTCGTTTATGTCGTCACGGTGGACATGCTGAACATGTGTCGAATTGGTTTGCAATGAATCAACAATGTCCTATCGCGAAATGTTTCTGTCGATGTACATTGATTGATGGCATCTTTTGTTGATTAAAAACCTAAATAAATAAAAAATGAGACTTCATACAATAAACCAATCAATTTATATGTCACAAAATATTTTGTTTTCTCATTAAATTTCTTTCAAAATATTTTCTTATTTGATATGTATTTCACATCGAACTTCAATGGAAATAATATTCCACGAAAAAACTCATTCTAATCCAATTAATCTTTTATAAGTTATTCTATGATGGATCAGTCATAAGAACTGGTTATATGTGAATACTCACCTTTCAGGTACACAAAAATATTCGAATGTTTATAGGTCAGCGACATATTCTTAACAGAAAGAAATTCTGCTTTTTCTTTCAGTGAAAGAGCCCTTGTAGCACCAATTGAACTTAAATAGAAGAATGAAGCGATGTGTTTGTTGGTGAACAGAGTATTTTTGCCTTGGACAAGAATATTGAAAAATTTAACACAATCCTTTTTTATTTGAAATAAAAATAAAAATTCACGCAGAAAAGCTAACCGGAATCTTTCTTTAGTGAGTTTTTTAATTGAAAAGATGCAAAGAGGATGGATGACATCCTTAGATGTACGTAAGAATTGCATGAAATAGAATAATAATGAGCAAAAAAAACTACGGAGAGATCACGTTTTACCATCGTTGTATAGAAGTGCGTTTCTAATGCGTCGTTGAGCTCTAATTTCTTCGAAAGCTGATGATGTACCAGTAGTTGTTCCCATTGGATTTAATAAACCAGCAGAAGCACTCGGATTGGTATCTTTATTAAGTAAACCCAATGCTTGTTTCATTTTAGTTGTTTCACTTGGTTGAAACCATTGTTTGGGAATCATGGAAAGAAGAATTCCAGCACAAGCACATAAAATTGCGGTGATAACCAGAGCGGAATAGGTTTTCATGTATATATAATGATCAATAACTAAAATGATTTATGAATTCGATAGAGAATATCGATTTTTTGAAAAAGAATTTACTTGCAACAGATGGAATAGCGATGAGTAACGAAGTTACATTGGGTAATGTTGTATATTTAAATGGAAATGTTATTAAAAATATATTGAATACTTCAATAGAAGAACAGAAAAGAAAGAATCAAGTGTATGGAGCTTTTTTCAAATTCTTACAAAGCGCAGAAATTAATATAAGAATTGGAATTAATGAATAAAATTGACGAATTATGATTGGTTCAATTTGAGTTACATGAAATAATAAAGCAAATGGCCAAAAAATACATGTTCCACATAGACAAACATTGATCATCACTATTCGATATTTCGAACATTTAAAATCTTTTACAAAACCATTGACGAGTACCTTCAATGTTCAGAAAAAAAACTCTCTTTTATCTAAAACTTTCCCTTTTTTCCCCATACGTCAAATGTTGTTTTCATCGATACAGCACCAACAACCATTGTTAATCCAAGTAAAAATCGATTAAATCGAAAGCCATCATTATGCGCTAACGAAAGTAAACCAGACAACGCCAGAATATGTGCAATGATCTAACAAAAAATAGCAAAACATCGGCAATTTTTCACAAAAGTTTCCACTAACTTTATTTCCAATAAATTCCTCTTGTAAAAAAATCCATCCGAGTACTTGACGTAGAGTGACTGTTATGGAATATAAGATCAAAATTTCCACCGGTAAGAGTATCATCATTGAGCGAAATAATAGATAACATGAAAAATACCATAGAAAACACAACAAACATGTTTTTAATAAATAATCAATCAACGTATTTGTTGACGAACTCTTTCCACCATCAAAAATTTGACCGAATTCTCTAAAAAAAAAGATTCTCTTTGATAAAATCTGTCAGTGAAAGTTTGTTAATGAGAAGCACACAGTCATCAAGGTCGATCTCTTGACAGAAACATGATAAAAACACGAGAAAATCTTCTTTCTAATGTTGTTTTTCTTTTTTTGATGTTTTGATGCATAGATTCTTCAAAGGAAGGTAACGATACGTAACATTTCTCTTCCGGTCTTCTTTTTCTTTCTCTTCGACGGATGTTCTGTCAACTAAGCTTATTTTATACAATCCATGGATATGAATTTTTAATGAACTCTTCTGACGAGATTGACTTCTTTTGGAAAAATATCTTCAGAAAAGATCTTTGTGGATTGAACTTCAATAAATGAAATGGGAAAAAAAATAAAGATTTCCCCTCACCGTAGAAAAGCTGCACGAGCTCGATCGCGTTGTAAACGTTGTCGATAAAGAATTAAATGGATAAATAAACAAATGAAGAAGAGGAAAACATTGAAAATCCAAACAGATGCAAAAAATGAGCGAATTGATGACGATGTTTCATCAAATGATTTTGTTTGATTGTTTGATAAAGATAAATTTGAAGAGAATTCTTCTTTTTTGTCACGAACAAGTTCTTTGGCTAATTCAACTGTTATGATAAGAAGAAACGCAAAAAGAATTGTTAAGGTTAGAAATAATACGATTTGTTTAAATGTTTCAATACGTTTTATTTGATCATTTGTTAATTGTAAAAAACGCGTTTGAGGAGACGCTTGTTCTTTTCCAATAGATAAACTTGGAGGTAATGTTTGAGATGCACGATGTATGGGAAGTAATCCATTCAATACTGGACTTGTTATTAAAGATGTTGAAGAATGAGAACTTGTACTTAATCGTGAACCACGAAGATTTTGAGCCTGAGATTGTTGTTGCATCGATATAAATGAGCTATGACTTGATCGATCTCTCCTTTTCTTATTCACACTGTGTAATGTTGAAATATAATTAGTTGTAATAGACTTCTTCTTCTTCTTCTTCGTTTTCTCAAATAGAATAGAAACGAGAGGAAAAAAGACAACAGCGACGTTTTCTTTTTTTCTTCTTTTTCTTCTCGTTTTACTTGAGCTTTACCTCATTCCTTTAAAGTTATGATGAAAATCTTTGCCTATTATTGTCAAAGGAAAACCAGTTTGAAATTAACATCAAAGAACGGATGTTAAAAGTTTCTTTTCTCCTCTCCCATTTATACTTTTTAACATGTGTAACAATTCTCTTCAGTCAGTTACTTTCTTAAGTAGTATATACTCATATAAAACAATCCATGTCAAATTTCAATCGAACAATACAAAGCAAACAAAAACTAATCTATTTTCTATTCATAAATTGTTCGTAGATAATCAATTCTAATGAAAGATTTTTGTCGAAAACGGCATGAAGATATTTACCGGAGTTTTCTATTTATTTCAATTGATGTTCATGTCTTTTGAAAGGATAATTATTAGAAATAGATAAGAAATAATTAGGAGTTTTTTTTAATAGAAGATGAAAGAAATTTATTCAAAGAAAAAGATAATCTTTTCACGCGAGAAAGATAATCAATCGTTAAAAGAACAGACTATAAAGACTTCCGATAAAAATCATTTCGGAGTAACAAAGAATTTTCAAAGCATTTTCACCTTTCATTTCTATATCAGAAAAACGTCCTTGAAGTTCATCTTCTTGATACGCATAAAACATGAATTTCTCCATCGAACAACATGTCTACTTCCTCTTCCTTTTCTTCAGTAATTCAATTATGCCATACAAGCCATAGTATTGGTTGATGAGACTAAGAACAAAAGCAAAATGAGAGATTAACAACGGTCACTTCGACCGAAGTCACGATGACATAGATTATTTCTTTGTGTCTCTCTTTTTTTTCTGTACGTTTGAATACGAATGATAGAAAAAAAAGAAGAAGAACCGTTGTTAATGTCATTCAAGCGGCGTCATTCATTGCATAATATGTTAATAGAAGTCAACATTGCTATTCGTCGTCAACGAGTCATTTCCATAATTTGAAACGAACAACACATCAATCTTGATCATGTATTATTCATTCTTGACTTTTTTTGTAAGTTTTCCAATGTTTTTCCTTTCTCAATGAAAAATTGTTTTTTTTTGTTTTGTTTGAAAAAGAATTTCACGATTTTGATTGGTTTGACAACAACGTCGACTTTATTGAATCAATTGAGAAAACATAAAACGATTACATTTCAGTCGAAATTTAGTTCACCGAAAGAAATTCAGATTGTTGAAAATACAAAATTTAACTTAACATGTTTATTTCTCTCGAATTTTCCTCAAATTGATATTTTTTGGCTTCACAATGGAACATTAATTCAATCATTTCTATCAAAAGTAAATATTTCATTTGAAAAACAAATTCTTTTAAACTTTTTCTTCATTAGACAAAGGAAAATGAAGACGAAAATTCTTTTCTTGCCGTTTCAATTGTTTCAACAATTTCTATTGAAAAAGTTCATTTTGATATGAATGGTTTTTATCAATGTATTGGAGTTCATCAAGAAATCTATGCTCAACAAACATTTACTGTTAATTTAAATCTCAATGACAAATCCGATGTTTATTCGATACCAACAAATTTTATCAAAGATTCATCTTTTATCAGTAAACAAACATTTGGAATCTTTCTCATTGAATTCTTTTCTTTTTAATAGTTCATTCCGCGCAAGCTTTGTTCGAACCAAGAAAGTCTCTATCGTTGTTTTGTCGTGTGGGTACTCAGCAAAAACAATGTCGAATTCAGTGGTTTAATCCCAATGATGAATTAATAAATACACTCGGTGAAAATACGGATTTAGACATTGCAAATGCAACATTTGAAATCAATATGGGCTTGTATACATGTGAAATTTGTTGCACTGATCATTGTCAAAAGTTAACATCGTTTGTTTATCCAGTAAGATTTGATGAAATGAGAGAGAGAGAAAGATGAGTGTTTTCTAATTGTTTTTTTCTTTTCCAGGCTGAAGAAGATGAACAAAAGTAATGTTTATTTAATGTAATTATTTGTATGTAGTTCGTTTTGGTTTTGTATTCTTATCGTTTTTCTTCGAATAACTTGAAATAAAAAGAACAGATTGAGATTAAAAAACCATTTTAATAAACGACTTTTTTATTCGATGTTGAATATTGTCAAAAAAAACTCATGGTTAAAGATCAATCGAAAAAGATTTTATACAAGCTTTCTTGTCGAGAGGATTTCAACGATTCCATCGCTTTCAGGAAATTAGCAGAAGAAACAAGTCGTTTAAGTTTTCCCAGTCATATCTTATCTCGAGCGCAACGCTTGTGAATGAACTTTAACGTTGCATTTTGTTTTATTTGTAGAGAGAGAAGGCAACCATTTCGAATCCTTTTTGTCTTGATACTTAATTTACGAAAGCTAAATTCAAGGAAAACCAATGAATATTTACAAAACATGAACGTGAAGTGAAGTGGTTAAAAATATCATCCACGTGTTGCATACGACTGAAACACATTAGTTATGGACTAAATATTCCAAATGGTCGATGGTTAGAAGAACAGAATAATTCAGTTAGGAAAACCTTCGTTTATCGTTCTCCGCACACGAGAGAAAGACATCTGCGACGAATATCAGTCACATGATCATGGAAATATATTTGAAATTATTCTCTAACAACATTAAATAGCATCCACTCTTCCCTATCTTTTCTTCGTACTGTCGCATACTTCGACGACCCAATACCAATCGTTTTTTCACACGAAAAGTGGGTATTTCGATGTTTTAGATAGCTTTTCAAGTAAAATCTCGTCAATGAGTAGCGACACAAGGTGTGGCGCTTGTTATCAGACAAAAACCAAATATATAATGCTTAATTGCATTCATTTCGTCTGTATCGACTGCTTTCGAACCATGTTACGATACAAAGACGATTGGGAAATGGAGTGTTTCTGCAAGGAAATCACGGCAGTCAACATCATCGCCGATTTCGATCGTTGTTCTATTCGTTCAGTATGGCTTTTCCCCTTCTTAAAAGCTATTTTATCTTTTTCCAATCTTTAGCAGAAGCCGGTTGCCGCTCCAACTCCTGCTGTGCCATCCTCCGTCTTCCCCGCTGCATTTACTCCAAGTTTTTCTTCAGAAAACAATTCATTACATCTTTCGACATATGGTGATGAACCTGCTCCGTTTATTCCACCAACATCTAATAGTGTTGCTGCTTCGTTTGGTTCATCAGCGTCGGCAGAATCTGCGCCGTTTAGTACAACACAAAAGACGGTAAAATCTAGAATTGTGTGAAATAATGGAAGAGATCCGCTTTTTTAGTGCATGCTGAAGTTAATGAAAAAAGATGGGGTGTATTGTGAAGATTGTCGTGTAAAATTGGCCCAAAACTGTGTTGTTGCTGTAGTGGGCAGCCAAAGAAAGCCGCGAGTGAGTTGAACGATTTTCAGTTGTGGAAGAAACGTGAATTTTCTGCAGTTTATGAGTGTATTGTGTGCAGTGAGAAATGAGCACGCTCAGCGGATGGTCTGCAGCAAAGAATTGGATAAATTCAACATCGGAGAAGTGAACAGAATGATAAAAGAACATGAACTTTCTGTCCATTTAGTTTATCTTTGATTGTGTATAATTTCGTGCATTTTATATGCATAGAGTGGTGCAATACAACGAAGATAATCAGAATTTATTTTAGATGTATCATCACATGTTTTTTCGTTTTCGACAGAAAATAAAAGATACATCTAATTATTTTCGAGTACAATTAGTAAAGATTCAGTTTCGAAATTTATTCGTAGGAGTTCACTGACAAAGTTCTAATAGGTAACGATATTATTGAGCAAAGAAAAACCATTCTATCAATATTTCAATCGATGGTAACATTGAAAAGCAAGGAGACAATGAGAAAAATCATTCAGTCGAGTTTAAGTCATAACCAGACCATCAATCCACATTCATCTGGTTCGATAACTATCTTATGTTGACGATTGGAAGTGAGCATGGATACATGATGATATAAATTTCTAATCGACTTCTGATGAATATAAGAATATTCGTGATTGGGGACACGTATAGTACGTCCTCGAAAGCAAAAGACAAAATCGACGAGCATTGGTATTTTTTCAACAATTGATTGACAATGCTGGTCTTCAAGTATAGTTTTACAGTCGTAAATAGTTATTCGCAGTGATTTCAGCAATGGAAGAATTGAAAATGTGCGCAATGAATTCCAATTCATCGTGGTAACAGGTTCTGAGTGGTGGAAAATAATTTGAATAGAACGAAGATTTGGTGTATATAAAAAGTTGGGTAAATTGTCGAGACAATCTGTCACAACTATACGATCAGCTGGAATTGTTACATGAATGTTTGTGTTAATATCACCATGGGATCCTTTGTTATCTTGAAGAACTCGTGAAGAAACAGGAACATAGCGAAGTAATGGTGAAATATTGGGTGGTGAGATGCTATTGAATGATGAAGGCGTTGCGTATAGTTCTCTTTCATGATTGCATTGATTTAAAAGTGGTATCATATAGAATGTTTGAAAAGACCACGGATGTGTATACCACACCCAACGTCGATCAAATTGGTATCGAGACTTCTAAAACATTTGTCAATAAAATCAATTTGATCTTCAGTCTCAAAATTTGAATTTACTCTACTAAGTGACACAGTTGTAGAATATCCAATGTTGTACCAATAATTCACCATCAGTGCTGAACCTCTTACTTCTTTTGGATAAGAAAAACTTCCATGTGGAATTAAATCTGTCGAATTAAAGCATCTGTCGTAATCTTCAATACATAATGCGAAATGAACATCAATACATCGATGGTCATTGAAAATAGAACATTGTTTGAAACGATCGAACTCGTGGTTATTCAGAATTATCGATAACTTTACTCGTTGCAGCATCGGCATTATATCTTCACACGTCAATAATTCGATGAAAGCTAATTCGTTGTCAAATCTCCATATGAAAGACTTCATGAATGTAAAACTACGCAATTGTTTCATAGGAGCTAACTGTTGTTTATTTGGTAGACGAGACAGCATCCCACATGTAATATCACTTAAAGAGATGTACAAATATTTTAATGTTTCCGGTAAAGGCGGTGTTGATATCAGACGAACTACATCGGACGGCCACCACAAGGAGACACGCAGAAAAGTAAGTCGGGCAGATATATGTGTTATGCGCCAATCATATACCCCATTGAAATCATTTGGTCCAAAATCAAGCGATCGAAGAGAATGTAAGTGACGAAATATAATATTTTTCACGATCGAGATTATATCACACTTGGGATGAATGTATTTCTGTGTCACACCACTCTTTAAAAAAGAAAGACGCATTAAAAGCTGTATAGATAAGTTCCATTTATGATTACATCTATCTCAAAAAAATATTTATAACTTTACTTACTGATTCAATTTCAAATCTTGTATCAATCGTCAAATGAGTTAATGTTGCTGCGTGTAATAACAAGAAAGTAATCACATCATTATATTCTCGTACACCTAACAATCGTAATGTGGATAATCGGGGTAGATAAGGCCAACAAGATACTTGTAGTGGTGATGCATTAATATCAATTGTCAACGACTCGATTCTATTCAAATCAATTCTTTGAATAATTTGGTTAAATTGGAAATAGTGCGATGATGATAAATCAACACGGCTGAAATATCTTCTTTCAATAAGTAATAATGTAAGTCGTTCATTGAGAGAAGTAAATCCGAAAAGTATATGAAAAGATGAGAGATAAGAAAATATCTCAATTAATACTAAATCAGGTAAAGCGTCAAATTTCGTTGAAGATGTCATCGAATTTTGACATGTCATCCTTCTGTATCATTTTTATAGGTCATTGACCAACGACATCACAGACAATGTTGTCGCCGGTTTTTCCTTTAAATAATAGACGAGAAAGTTCATTCAATGTACAATTTTCTTTTTGCTTCAATTTGAGAAGAAAAGGTCATCGAATTTGATGATTGGATACAACAACGTACATCATTCTCTTCGGTCTGTTGTTGACTAAACTCCGTGATATCCTCGATCATGCACAAAAGTTCTATGAATTTTGTTGCTAGAGTGTTTTTATTTGTAGGTGTTTGATTAGAAAGGAAACTTTCGTATACAAAATACAGAGTAAAACGAAAGACAAAAGGACATCGGAGCACACACTCAAACAAATAATGCTAAACGAGAAAAGAACAAAACAGAAAGAAAAATAAACGAACGGTCACTGGATTTAACGTATTCACGAAGTTTTACGATATTTCATAAAAGTAAAAATACCGATGGCAGCAAGTGCTGCACCTCCCAATCCAATATACAACCATGTATTACTACTTGCATTATCAATCTATAAGAAAAGAAAAAGAGATCTGATTGATCTTGATGAAACAATCAAATCTAACCTTTTTCTGGACTTTTGTTTGACGTTGTTGATTTGTTGTTGGTGGTGCTGGTTGAAACATACGACGATAAATTTCTTTTTCTTTTTTCTGATAATTAGCCAATTTGTTTTCACAAGTTGTAATCATTTCAGTCACTTTATCATAATCACCGGCAGCATTCGAATTGCCTCGTTGAATTTGTGCAAATGATTTCAATGGCTGCAGTGCTTGATCATATTTTCCTAATTCAAATAACGCTTTGCCTTGTCTGAACAAAGCTTTGACATTTTTTGAATCGTATTTCAAAACATTTTCCACTGCATTTAAACAAGCTTCATATTTATTCAAAAATAGATTCACTTGTGCAACATTGTTTTGAACTTGAATGTAACTATCAGTTAAAAGTGATCGTTGATTATCATCACAAGGAACTCCTAACAAATTGGTTTCGACATCTAAGAAACGAAGTGCACCACGATAACATTGAAGTGCATTGGAATAATCACGACGACGATAGTAAAAGTTACCCATTTGTCGTTTCTTGTCACCCCAAAAGAGTCTTTCATCAACAGTTAACGATTGAATATTCGGTGGACTTTTCCAATCAATAAGTTCTAAATCGATTTTCATTCGATATGATTGATTTGTTGTTGAATTTATTGATGGAATCTGTTTTTCTTCATAACCGAGTTCACCGTAACCATGTCGAATATCCGCATCAATAATCGCACGTTCACCACGATTCATAAATTGAACTGCGAGATCAATCGCTGGAATTGTATCACATTCACTAACAAAGAAACTTTCATGAGAAACTGTTTCGATAACACGAACATTTGACGTGAAATTATCGATTAATGATAATGTATAAGTAACAGTTGCCAATGTACTTCGTGTTGGACGTGTGGATGGGGTTCCTTGTTCAATAATCTAAAGACAGTTCGATGAAATTGAATTCTCAAGAAGAGTTATTTACTTGTTTAATCAAAGTTTTATTTCCAAGAATGTCTTCCGGTTCGGGTAAGGAGATGATTTCTTCTTTTGTTTGTACAATTGTTGTCGCTTCTGGTGTAGGTAAAGGTGGAAATTCCTCTTCTTTGAAAATAGTTGATGCTAATGGTTGTTCTTGTTCTTCTTTTATTTGATCAGTTGTGATTGCAGGTGAAGATAGAGGTGGAAAATCTTCTTCGGTGAAATGTACTTCTTCTTGAACATTATCTTCTTCCGTTATCGATTCATTTGGTATTTCATTTACTTCTTGTTCTTGTTCAGTTTCAGCAAGTTCAAGGGATTGTTCAATTTCTACGAATGAATGATTGTTTGATGAACTTTGATCATTCGATAATTCCACAGGTGAAGTTTCGTTTTCTTCATGATGTTCATAAGGTGTTTCCAGTTCTGTCAATGGACGATCATCAGTTATACTTGATTCAGATTCTGTTCTCGAATGAGTTGTTTCAACTTCACTCGGTGTTTGTTCAGTTGGAACGACAGGTGGTGGGATTTCATCTTCGTCAAGTTCTCGTTGAGCTTTGAGTTCGACTGGTTTCTCCTGATAGTCGATTTCCGGACTTGAATCAATGTTTGAACTTTCCTCATGAACTAATAATGGATCGAAAGAACTTTCATTGGCATCATCTTCGATCGAGTCGTTTCCATTCAAATAATTCGGTGATGAATCATCATTTGATGATCTTTTGTCGTGGTGAATTAGTTCTGTATTGATCTCGTCGGCCATTCGACGAGTTTACGAATAAATAAAGAAAAATAAACAAATCTACAAAGAGAGAATCTGATAAGAAAGTATTGCAATTCTTGAGAAATTTAGTTTTTCAAAGAAAGAAAAAAGGATTGTTTATTTTACTTTGATGATCTGTGTGATGAGGAGCTATTTTTTGAATATTTCTGTTGAGTTTCACTTGATGTTAATCTTCTTTTTGATGAAAGTGCAGGTGGATCATAATTTGTTCCGATATCATTCATCGAACGCTTGTCTTCATCGATTGGAATCAATTTCAATCCTAAAGTCGAATAACTTTCACCAGTCAATTCTTCATTGGTTGTTTTAGCAAATGAAAGAATCTTTTTCAAAGCTAATTGAGTTTGTCGATAACTAAAAAGAGACTTTTGATGTTTGAAAAATGGAGAAATGAAAGTAAACCGTTGATGAATTTGATTTGTTTGTTGGTCGATAAATAGTTGTCGTTCAGCTAATCGCGCATGTTCACCACGAATTTGATGAAGACGTTCTTTGGCTAAATGATATTGTTTTAATAAATTTGTGTGATGATTTTGAAGGCTTTTCAATTGATTTTCTAATTGAGAATTTTCTTCTTCGACAGAAATGCAGATCGATTTCAATGAACGTTCACTTTCTTCATACGTTCGAAGGGCTTGTTCGAGAACATTCTCTTTTTCTATTTAAAACAATTGAATTTGTTAGAAAGATGGAAAGACTCATTAAACTTACCTACCAATGAATGTGGACAATCCATTTAGTTTTTTTTTAATACAAAGTAGATTAATTCACCCGAGGCAAATTCGACATCAACCAAACCAAATCCTTTTCTTCTCAAATAAAATCTGGTAAAATGTGGACTCTTATCTTTAACTAATAAACAACAGATTTTAATTCAGAAAATATTTCTTTTCATCGGAATTTTATTTGAAAAATTCATTCAATTATTTTCAAGATGAAAATTGTATTTAACTCCATCTATTTTAATCAATGAACGATGACACCAATCTCGTTTCTTTTCTTTCCCAATGATGGATTGTAGTAATCCATTATCTACTCATTTCAATATAAGAAAAAGAAAACTTGAATGTTCGATTCATAAAAAAATTTGAGAAAAGCGTTAAGTTTACAAATTACACGTTAAATAAGACAAAATGAAGCAAACGCTGCTGGAGCATCATTATTCATAATAGTTATTTATTGGTATTACTTCGTTCACTTTTTCCATTACCAATGGTAACTTGTACGTAAGCATTATATGATACAGATTCACCAGATACATCAACTTGACATTCGAAATACATCGTTTCAGTAGGTGTATCATTGGATGGGAAAATGATCAGATCATTTCCTTGTTGCTATTTTAATCAAACACATGATGATGTTTCGTTTGTTTTCAATTTTCAATACATACATGAGCGTAATCGGGAAGACTAGTATTATAAGCGAATTTATTCCATGTAACTCGATATTGTTGAGCACCTTTCACATCACAGTTCAAGATTGTTCTTTCATTAGCTTCAATTATAATTTCCTTTGGTTGAATTGTTACTTGAACAGATTCTCGTTGTTGACTACGTCGTGGTTTTACATTTATACGTAGATTTTGTCGACTTTCACCATATGAATTACGTACGATAACCTGATAAGTTCCAACTACATCTAATGTAGCACGTTGGAGAATAAGTCGATCTGATTCGATTATAAAGGCAGATGAAATTGATTCATAACTATGATTTACATATTTCTTCCAAACTATTTCAACTGGTTCTTCTGACTAGAAACAGAAATTGTATTCATTTTGAAATAATTATTTTCATTCTTCACTCACAATAACTGTATATTCGATAATCAGTCGTTGACCTTCAACTAGATCTATGATTTGTGGACGGACAATTAGTTTTGGTAAACCACATACAAAAGAAAAATAACAAAAGATAATAGAGGAGTTTAGTTTTATTTTAATCATACTTCGGGACAAATTGTGTGTTTGCTTACGTTTCACTTGAATTTCATATGGAATCCGTAAAAGTTTACCGTCATTATTCATTAGCGTGCAATTATACATTCCAGAGTAACGAGAAGTTGCATTTGTAATCATTAAAATATTGCCATTTTGATAGACGCCCGATGGAAGTCTTTGACCGTTACGGAATACGCAGTAAGCTAAATAATATCCCGATCGACATCGAATTAATTGACTTTCTCCTTCGTTAATAGATAATGGACTCGCCGGATCGAATACTGGATGAACAATGTCATCTGGTTTTTCTTATAAATAAAAAACTTCACTTAGATTTCGTCTTTTTTATCTATTTACTTGAAAATGTAAGAGTAATAGAGGATTCTACATAGCGATGATCGCCAATTGTACAACGATAATTTCCTGACTGTGATGGTGTAACTGGATCAATAAGAAGAATTTTTCCACGAGGATAAAAGGGATGCCCATTAACAAGACGCTTAAATCATTATGAAAAGATACAAATATATGAATGAACTTGTAAAAGATTACACTTAAACTAAAACAGATACCTACCCGATTGTTAAAATACCATTTTATTTTGCTTTCATCGTAGGAATCTGCGCCTGTACATTCAATTTCTACATGATCTTTATCATTCGTATCCGGTGCAATAATGCGCAAAGGTTTAAAACCAAGACTACTCTATACGATGGATAAGAGCCAAATAAATTTCGATTCTATGCAAAACTTACTCTTCCAAAATTTTGATCATGAGTATCAGAATCTATTTGCGTAGAAACAGTATCGGAGACAGTATTGCCTTTTATATCTCGCGCGACACATGTATACTTATCCAGAGAATTTGGAAAGACAACTGTAATATGCGTTTTGTGTGTTATTTTCCAAGGTGAAGCACTTTTAATCTCTTTATCGGTAAAGACGTAACGCTAAAACAATAGGTACAGAGCCTTATTTGAGACAAACGATGATGTTGTTTGAGAATTTTACTCGATAGAGCTCTTCATGACTCCAGTAGATATGTGTACTCGCATCGACACCGTAGACGGTACAGGTTAGCTCATAAGTTATCTGTCCACGATGTATTTGAAGTATTTTAGGACCAACAACAACTCGCAATTTCACTGCATCAATCGTACTTAATTTATCGAATGTTGATGTTATTGAGTCTATTCAATAAAACAAGATCAGCTTTAGATATTTGAACTAAGAAAATCATCAAATATTATCTATGACATGTTACGCACCGTCAGTGTCATTGAACTGCGTTGAATTTTCAACATCAAACAGAGAACTCTCGGCAGCCATGGGATTACTGTCCGTGGATGAAATCGTTGGGTCAGTACTAACGGTACTGTCCGTAGATGAAATCGTTGGGTCAGTACTAACGGTACTGTCCGTAGATGAAATCGTTGGGTCAGTACTAACGGTACTATCCGTAGATGAAATCGTTGGGTCAGTACTAACGGTACTATCCGTAGATGAAATCGTTGGGTCAGTACTAACGGTACTATCCGTAGATGAAATCGTTGGGTCAGTACTAACGGTACTGTCCGTAGATGAAATCGTTGAGTCAGTATTAACGGTACTATCCGTAGATGAAATCGTTGAGTCAGTGCTGGCGGTCAGATAATGCAATGAAGAGAAATAAGAACTGTTATATTGAGTAGTATCCGTTGAGAAGATTGATGTTGTGGAAGCTTCTTGTTCAAATTCATCCACTGGGATTGCTACGATTTTCTGTAAAGGAGTCCAATTCAACAACAGTACGAAGAATAAACCTCGTGTTACTCTCATCGTTTTTAATAATATGGAGATATAGATAGAATGTTCTTTGCTGGTGCTGCTTCCGACTTCTATTGCTAAAGACTATTTTATAACTTTCACCACCTATGACTGATATTAATGTATGAAATAGTTCTAGACACGCTTAGATAGCAGCATGGGAAAAAATTCCTTTCACTTGAAATCGCGACAACAAAACATATTTTGTACAAACAGCAAGTAGTAGATTATATCTTATCTAATGAGAAGATGACATGTCAGAGTTGAAGGAAGTATCTCCCAAGGAAAGTCCTGTTTCTTTTAACATCGAATGATACGTACAGAGCTCAGAATCATGTTTACAATAAACAATGTTATTATATTTATTAAAATCCCTTCACAAAATTCAATTTGCTGTGATAAGAAAACCGATTGATTAACCAGTAATACTATTTTCAAACGGGACTTAATCATGTGTTTTCGAAAAGCTTAATAACTGATTTATTGAAAACAATGTTCTTTCTAATTCAATAAAACTGAACCCCTTTCTAGATCTTCAAATATTCAGATTTATTCACTCGCTTATCGTATGAGAGCGACATCTTTTTCCTTTCTGATTGTAAAATATGTTTTGAGGGTTTTGATTTCCATTACAATGGGTGATCCTCACAAGATGCGAAAGTACAAAGTATAATACGATCATTCATCAACGAATGATTTCGAAAGAACGAACGAGAATGAAATCGTAAATGCATTCTTTCCTTTTCATTTCCAGATAAAATCTCTTTGAGAATATCAATCATCATGATATTCAGTGTTGTTACTAAGACTGGATCAAAATTATTTCCCGTATGTATTTCTTTTGTTCGATTGAATCGACTTCATTATAGTTGATTTATTGTATAGAAACATGATTTAACAAATTCATTGTTGAATAAAGAACGTCTATCATTCAGTGCAGCTGTTTTGATGTCCCTCTTTGGACTTGGTTTATCAGTATTTAGTACCAATCAAATTCTACTCGCCTCATCATCTGCACGACCAATTCTGTCATCCAAATCCCCGTGAAGATCTTTCATTCGTTCTTCTGTTCTCTTTTCATGTTTTTGTTTTGCTATAAAAATGTGAAACGAGAAATTGTTTCGTATGATATCTTTATTCAAATGAAGAAAGTAAAAAATAAATCAATAGTACCACTGAATTTTCTCGTTTGGTTTTAACATTTTTGTATTGTAAAGATTGAATTTCAAATGAGAAAAGAAAAGAAAACTGATTTCGAACCTGAGGTAAAATGTCTATTGATTTATTTTTTCAATTCATCATCATACCTCTGTTCACCTCGTAGATTTTAATAAAAAGAAAACTCGAATTGAATTGCTGGCGGCATTTTTTTGTTGTCCGACAAAGTGCGTATTTTGCTTTCCTGCAAAAACACTTCGCGATAGAAAGCACGAGACTGTCTGGAGTCTCTTTCCTTCGCGATTGGGTGCAGTCAATGTACTTAGTCGAAAGGGAAAATAAGGTCAACTTAGGCTTCTTATACACATGCTTTGCAATTTTGAATAGGCACAACATTTAAAATAATGTTTGTACGAATTAATGCATTCTTTGCCTGTTTATTGATCCTGTTGTTATTTTCCAACACAGTCAAATACGATTTTGACGTCCTATTCATTGATATCGATGTAAACTCTGTCTTGATCCATCAGAGGTTGAAAAAGAATATTCATCATTCGATGCAAAGTCATTTCTTTATCAATAATCACATTTTTAAAATAAGCAGATTAAACAGAATAATATGGTGAATATTTCGATGATCTATCTCATAATGATCAACATAAAGCGATTCTATTCAGAAATTATCTTTCATGTCGTTCGCCTTTTCAATTAAATAAAGATCCAAACATGCGTGACTTGTTGTTGATTTAATATAATATGGTCTGCGCACGTAAATCTCTTGATGATACTCGTTTTAATCTTCGTGTCCTGTATAATTAACATTTAATGATAAATTAAAGAAAACGCTTCATTCTCATTGTCAGTCGCTTATCTCCATCTCCATCTATCTATCGGATATACTAGCGCCAGGGTTCAGTATAAAAATTCAACGAAGAAAAATGGATTGTCAGAGCAAAAGGAGAATGATTGAGAATTCGTTGAAAAATAACTTTTATCTTAATACTGAAAGGGTCGATATCAAATAGTTTCATATGAACATGTTCTTCTAACTAATGTATCTAATCCATCATCTTTTCAATCGTATTTGATACTAAACTAGATCGAACACTTTCATGTGTCAGAATATTGTATTATGATATCACACAAAATGACATTCTAGGATGATGGTTCCTGAGGCAGGATTCCATGAAATCTCAGGCATACCACGGAATCGGCCGTTTCCGTGCCAGATTGTTCGACCTGGGGATCTTTATTGTTTGCATGATCACGTGTAATTTCTCTACGAGTATTTACATCCAACGCTGTTCCATTTGAATTGATGAACTGTTGATAATATGGATTTGTCGAATGAATAAATAGACGATGATCATCATCAACTCTGTTACGTTCTTTTTCCTCTTCTGATAATGTGGAATCAATAAGTGAAAGGGCTTCAAATAAACGTTTTTCATCAATAAATGGTAATTTAACGATATATTGTTTTTCATAACGTTTACCATGAGTATCAATGGCCGGATCTGTTCGATAAAAATCAATAATTGGTGATTCTATATTTTGCATCAATGGTTGCCATTTTTCCGGAAGATAACGTGCATATTTTGATGGAAATGTAGCCAGCATTTCTTCTAACGGTGTTAATGGCTTTGAGTCTGAACTGAATCGGTCAGGTATACTTTCAAGATTTGACAATGTCGAAGGAAGTGGTGGATAGTAATGTGGATAATACCTAAAATATGACTAAACAGATTTTGTTGTATAGTATAATAGAAATACGTACCAATTCCAGGATGGTATACCATTGTAATAACACTCAAGTATCCAGCGTAAACCTTTAGCATAATCATGAGCAACTTCCATAGATTTTGTTCTTAGTTGATCTTCGGTAAAACCAAATTTGTCTTTGTAATATTGTCGTTGCCAATTAGTTACGGTCTGGATACTTGACGCAGAGGACTTTGCCTTTTGAGGTGGTGACGGACCGAATCTTAACGGCGGATCTTTATCCTGTTCCCTACGAGAGAAATTAACGATTTTATAGAGAAAATATTTCCTAAAATTGAGAAGATTTAGTTTACCTAACTTTGTCCACTGAATATTGTACTGATGTTTGACTGTGCTCTAAAAGAGACACAACGTTCTCTTCTTCGTTCTCACCAATACGCTGCAAAAGAATTTTGAAATTCCTTAAATCTGGTTGCATATTTTCAATTAAATAACCACCTCGTTTGCGTATATATTCTTTGTAAGTATTGAAAAGAGTATTATCAAGTTCATTTCGATTAAAACCAATAGATGGTAAATTTGGTAGATAATCATTTCCAGCTAAAAGACACATGAATATCCAATCATCAATTACTCTTTCTAAATTTCCTCCGAACTCTTCTATGATTTCCTGACGTAATAATCTCAAATCTCTAAATGTATATGATTTTGTTTCTTCTGTTTTTCGACGCATTATTCGAATATGATTCGAATGCATAGTTAAACCAAGTAATATCACATCGGAATCGCCACTAAATAAAACATGATTTGTTTTTGGATTTGAATATCTTTGTGAACGTATAAAATCCATAATTTTATGTTCACCTTCACCAGGTACATTGGCATCTGATAATATTACAATAATGGACTTCCAAACTGAATCTTCTTGGTTCATACGTTTTAAAATATAAGATTGAAGTTTATTTGATAATTTTGCCATAAATTTTGTACCCGGTTTTATATCACATTTAGTAAATTGTCCAATATCGTCGGGATCATTTTTTGCACGAAGAAAAAGATGTACACGTTGACAATGCATTTTCGCTTTTGATGCAACACCATCAAGAGCCATGTAGATTAATTTACGTGGATGAAGAACTGAAACTATTTCATCAATATGCCGAAAAACTGCCTCGATAATTTCGTCTTCGTTTTTCACTGTTGACGAATCGTCGGAGTCGAAACATGAATGAATGATTTCATTCATATCCAAATAAAGATTATCAACCTGAAATTGCAACTCAATAAATAATATACAATGATGAGTTTTAAACTATACTTGAATTCTATTGTCATCGGAAGCTTTTCCATTTTCTGTGTAGTTGAGAAAGAAAACACAAAATCGATTTTCAATAATGCATATATCTTACCTTGTGTACATGGTGTAATAATCGATGGATATTTCTCATCTAACCAACTAGAAAATCCTGGAATTCCCATTTTGAAAATATGTAAATAGGTTTCGACGAAAAAGATTCAAATCTATAAGATTAGAATTTACTTTATACTGTGAATAGTGCTTACAAAACGTTGGAATTTATTCAGTCAACTGGGAAAATTCCCAGTATCATTTTTTATTTTCTGACGGAATAAAATTCATCATAAAGAGAATGTTTTCAGTGTATCCTGGAGAGTAGAAAAACTGCGTCATTTTCTTTTCTTTTGTTTCCTTTCTACACAGAACAAAATTGAGCACAGTTCGGTTGATATAAAAGCTACACTCAGACGCTACATATATATTGTATGTGACCTATTTTCGAGCTTTAAACCAATTAGAATTCACTGCATACTACACCTTTTTCAGTTCTGTCATTCATATAGATGTCCGGCTGACAATAAACCAAGAACCAAAGCAACAGATGCGGAATATGAGTTTGTATTCAGGAAAAAAGCGTTTATTTTCGTCTTGTAGAACCCATAGTTCAGTGTTCAGATAATTTTCTTATTTAAATATCTTTGATAATATTGTCATTGTCGTTTTGTCTGTCGAAATCTGTTCAGGAGATTTGAAATGTTTTCGTTTAATTTGAATAACATAAGCACCTTGATGGGATATTTTGACTTATAGATAATTTTGAGAACACATATGATATCTGACAGAAATTGTTGGAAGAAAATCATGTCTTTCGAAAACTCTGTACGATTTACTTTGTCTTCAGAGAACTCAGTCGATTCTGGTATTATTTTGTGAGTTTTCATAAAACTTTCGAAAAAGAAAACTTTTGTATGTAAAACTGATTTAGAAAGGATTCTTGTGACAGTACATTACATATAACTTTGTATTGTTGTTAAAATAGAATAATGACTTTATTTTTATTCGTCTGACTTAGTTTATAAGAATTGATATATTGATACTATTATTCATTTCTGATTGAATATAGTATCAAGATTAAGTGACTAAAAGACATCTAAGTTACATGGCGATCGTCCTATTTTCCTGTATTACAACAGTGAGACAAAGAGAGGCGTGCTGGATATCACTGCCTTTGAGTTGAAAATAGAAAAATGAAAAGGAAACTTTCACGAAGTCATATAATCTGCCCTCTATGTTCAAAGACAAAAAAACGAATATAGAACAGTTCATACATGGTCAAAACGATAATAAAATCACGTGTATGTAACCGACTGAAAAAGATTATACAAAAGATAAAAATGATTTTTTTTCCAAATTTTCAGATGAATTTTAGATAGAATTATTAATTCTGTTAGGCATATTCTTGTCGTATCTCACATGGTAAAAAAGAATCATAGTTTCCATCATTGAAGGTGATTAAAAAGCTATAATTATGACAAATCCGCGGTTATGTAAGATTCTCCGTGTTTTCTTACTCTCATCAATGTACTAATGGTACTTTAAATTTGCGCAGAACTATTTTGAAAAGAAAAAACTGATGCACATTACTTGTCGAATATTGAGATAAACCGTTGTTTCTAAACACATGTTAAAAAGAAAAGAAATCTATCTGACGTGTTGAAATATATTATTTCTAATTTTCTCATATCGATGTGTTGATATCAAACTAAAAGATTCAAGCAGATACTTCACAAAAATCTTTTCCTAGGTTTCGATCATAGGCGGCGGAGCCATTAGGTCTGGGTAGGCTCAACTTGCGATGTATTAAAAGCTTGGATACGCTCTATTTCACGGGAAAATCAAGATCATCAGCCAACTTGTAGTTCAAAATATTTCATTTGAGGGTTATTTCTACAAGATTTTCTCTAATTTCGAAGGATATTGTTTCAATTTACAAGAAAATCTTCCGATATCCGTCATATTTTTAGGCGTGTTTTTTTAACTGTTTTTCAAAGTATCTCCAATCGAAAAGATATTTCATTGTTTTCCCTCATATTTGAAAAGAGCTCTCAAAGGTAAAAAAAGTTTTGGATTCGTATGGTAGTTGAGAAGTCCAAATAAAGTTGTAATATTTGTCACTATGATTTAACAGGATAGGTTTATCTACTACGTAGTTGCATATTTAATCAAAATATCAGATGAAGTCAATAGTTACTTTTCAATGTTTATCTTTTTAACGAGTACAATTGGAAATATTCTTAATATCATAACTCTTTCTCAACCAGTACATCGTCAAATTCCTTGTGCTTTCTTGTTGTTTGCATCGTCGATTGCTCGTCTTATTACTTCAGTTGGCTTATAGGTGTTGTCATTCGAGTTCTTTCTGGTTGAGCTGTAGATCCAACTTATACAATTGGTTGGCTTTGTAAAAAACGTCATTTTCTAGTTTATTCAACTCCAGCAAGTATTGATAGATGACTATCATCTTCAGTAGAAATTCATCGACGCAATTTTAGAGTACATTAAAAAATGCTCGATAACAAATAATATTCATTTTTACCATATCATTGATTATTCATGCACAAGTTTTATACTGTCATGATGGTAACTTAACTTTTGGACCATTTAAATGTTATGCAAAAGATTTTACATGTCAACTTGTGTCTGATGTTATATCTGCAGTATTTACAACAATTCCATTGATATACTGTACGATTATTTTTAGTTTAATGACACTTTCGAATATACGACAGAGTCAACGTCATATTTTACAACGTGGAAATGCAACTTCATCAGAACAACGTTCAAAAAAGGTCGAATATCGATTTCTACTTATGGTTTCAGTTCGAATCATTCTTCTTTATGTGCTGACACTTCTACAAGCAATTCATCGATTATACGTCATTGGAACTCAAAATCATTTCATTCTCCTATTCAAGAAGCTATTGACACAACTATTTATGATATTATTCTTTTATTCACATATTTAGCAAGTGCTGTACCATTTTATATCTATACATTAACCGGTGGGAGTTCATTTCGACAGGCATTACTAGACGCATTGAAATCAACTTTTAAAACAATTATATGTCAACGTCCATGTTGTAATTAGCTTCAAATATTTAATTATTTATTGGGCTTTTTGTGAGTGAAATGCCCGTATTTGTCGTATATCAAGAAAATTTCAAGAAAAATAATATTTTCATACTTTAAATATTGTGAATGTCTTCTAAGGATCCAATGCAGACATATCGAAGTTTCTATCGATTTAGTCTTTCATTTACATTTTAAACACTTTACTCATTCGAATTAGACTTTCCCCGTAGAGTAAGAACAAGACCTACAAGTACCGCTCATCAAGACTGACTCGTATTACTCTCGACTGAATTGGTTACTCAAGATACTATAGTCTTTATGTGCATTTTGCATAAAAATATGTCCCTAAGCAGTGCTACATCCTCTCCATCGCTCAAGATATTTGTTAACGAACTAATGAATCTCGTATTTTGCTTTCCTGTAGTAATTCTTCGTGTTAAGCAGAGCTGAGTACAGGACAGGATGGAAAATCTTTTGTCCTGTGTTCACCTCTGATAGCAAGCAATGTAAGACTATCTAATATTTCTTTTCTTTCAAATTAAACAGGTACAATCAGTTACAAGATATAAAAGGGTCATTTCGACGTATATATTTTGAAATTTAGACAAAAATGTTCGATTTAAAATCGAAATGTTGGACAATTCATCGCCGAAGCGAGTACATGATCTTTTCCACGATCAACAGCAAGTGCAAGTAGATGTCCGTTCTTTTGTTTTTCTTGATTTGGTACTGTTTCCAATGCTTTTTGAACATAATCATGAGCCACTTTATAATCTCCACGTCGTTCATAGGCTAAACCAATATTGTGTAGTGTTCGAGTTATGTCCGGATGACCACTTGGTAATGAAAGTAATTGGATTTCTAATGCTCGTTTGTAATTTTCGATTGACAGATCAAGTCGACCAAGACCAAAATAAATGTTACCAAGTGTTGCAAATGTTGATGCATGATTTGGATGAGCGCCAGGAAGACAATCTTGAAAAAGTTTTTGCGCTTTCAACGTATTGACCAATGCTTCATCATACTAAATAAACAACATATTCTATTATTCATTCGAGACTATACAAATGCACTCTGTACCTGTTTTCTGTCACACTGAATTGTACTCAAGTTGATTAAAGTTCCAGCGACATCCACATGTTTTTTTCTCACACTTTTCTTGAATAGTCCTAAAGCATTTACGAAACATTGTAAAGCATCATCATCTCTTCCCATGGCTGAGAATACAATTCCAATTCCATTCAAAGCTTTTGCCGCACTTGCTAAACGTTTCGGTTTGGCATGTGCATGTAAATTATAAGCACGAAGATAAGCGTGAAACGCTTCTTCCAAATTATCTCTTAAACGATGTGTGCGTCCAAAGTTAAAATAAATACAAGCAATTTCTTCATCATTTGGTTTTGACGAGTTTAGAATATTATCGAAATACTGATTCGCTTTTTCATATTCGCCCATTTCGAGAAGCAAATGACCAAATAAGAGAACAATATTGGCATCCATCATTTTCTTCTTTTGATATTCTATATATTCAGCAGCCAAAGCAGCACCTTGGTCAGTTGCTTGTACTTGTACATGATACAAATTATCTGCTGGATCATAGGTACACGATTCAATTCGAAACGAAGCACCTAAATTGAAAGATATTTTTTTTAAAAGAGAAAATTTTCTTTTTTGTTTTTCTTCTCACCTATATCAACAAGCATTTCCGCTTCTTCTGGAAAAGCGGAATATTGTGCGATATCGGCAATGACAATATGTTTCACTTGAGTAATATCAACTTGATATTCGAAAAGTGCTCGAACGACGCCAACTCGATTATTTGGTTTTGTTGCAAATCCATATGCAACAGAGCGATCATAACTTGTTGATAAATAACCATTTGTTGCGATCAAATTTCCAATACTTTTCTGAAAGTTTTCCACTTCAGCTGGACTGAGACACGATCCACGATACAACTTAACTAAATTCTTTCCTCTAGCTTTCAAATCTTCGAATTTCAATTCGAGTTGTTTGCACAGATCAACAATATAAAAACGAAAATGATATAAAATATTGACATCTTCCGTACGCAATGCTTTGTTAATAAATCGGTATAAAAAACATTCCTTTGTATACCATTGAATAGCTTCGTCAGGTTTATATGTCATATCAAATTCATTTATGTTGGCCAATTCAACCAGATTTCCTCGATAAAATTCTTTACATTTTGAAACCATCATTTGCTTCGCTTCTTGTGTCTTCGGCATGTTTAATATAACAGTTTTAAGTAATTGGAAAAATAGAAATGAAGCAGATTCTTTGCTTAAATCTCGTGTTGCTTTATCTTTTTGATTATATACACTAAATGCTGCCGTTTGTTTTGCAATCTCATTGCGAGCTGTTTGAATAATATTCACAAGATTGTCGGGATTTTCACATCGGAGTATCTCACGACTAGTCTGTTCTGGAGTCAGCTCATTCCCCTGCTTGTCAAATGATTTTGAATAGACAATAACTGAATCAACTTGTGAGAGACTTTTGATAGATTCAAGAATACTCTCTGATGGTGGTGTATCAAGAATTAGAAGAACCTTTTTGTCTGATAATGGTGTTATCAAATCAACACACTCGTCTTCTGTTTGAGCTATCTGAAATAAATAAAACAAATATGAATACACGATTTGTATTCGAACCTGACCTGAATTTCATTATTATTAAGTGATCTGAGAACTTCGACAATTGTATCTTTTGGTGGTCCACTTGCTAAATAAACCATAATTGTATCATCATCGCTGACTGTTGGTTGTTCAGTTTGATTGGGTTGTTGATCTGTTTGCTGCTCATATCGATCACGTCTTCTACTTTTCTTCTCTTTTTCTTTTCCATCATTTTGCTTTTTGCCTAAACGCCATTTGAAAAAGGGCATTTCACCAGGTAAAGAATATTAGACGATATACTTCATTTCATTCATCGACGACGTACTTATATTGATAGTTATGCATGATCGAACAAAAGTAATTTGTCAAATATGTTTTGACGGTATCGTCGTTATGTGTTTTCAACTGAAACGAATTTTGAATGTATTTTACGATCAAATATCATGATCGAACAATAATCGTACTTAGTGAGTCATCAGATGGGGAGAAAAGGTGAGTACATTTCCCAATATGTAAAAAATGTTTTGTATAGAAAATTTCACTTGATTTCTGCTTCCTCAGTCTTTCCTATTAAGTAAATTAAACCAAAAGAAATATTATCGATAAGCTTTGATCGGAGTAGAATCATTTGAAGATGACTTTTAGGAATATCTGACTTTATACGATAAATAAACAATACCAATCAATAGAAATCTTTCGCTCATTGATATATCTTTTTGATAATGACAATCGCAGTATCTGCGTTATACATTTAAATATCGATTATATTTTAGAATATAAACAAAGAAAGAAATCAATGATTTTGACTAATTTCGATTTTTTCATAATACCGAGTCGCACTTCAATCAAAACTATGATTCATTTCAACAGTAGCAAATCGTCTATTTTCGCATATATGAATCATTGTTAACAGTAGCGTTTAGAAATGGAAATATGAAGAGACCGAATTGGAAGTCAGGGTAAGGTTTAATTGACACAAACCTCGACAATACAAAGACATTTGTTCTTTAAGGAATGGTCGTAATGGTCTGTTAGTTGCCTTTTATCAATGACTTTTGTATTATAATGATTTGCCCTTCTCGACCTATGATACAGAGGACGAAAAAGTGCGCCGTCTTAATGGTAGTTTGTGTGAAAAGAAAAATACGATATTCATTCAAAAGGTATTAACGTACATATACTATTGTTTATACACATGTCGTGCAGTTTGGTTATAGAAAATCAAATCTCGATATTACAAGTTATTTTAAGACTATAAATGTTTCCATTACCAATTACAACAGAAAAGCCAACAGAAATTTTAGAATGCGATGAAAAAACTCCAGATTCACATGTCGCAAGAGATGCACGATTAATTCGTTTAACGGGAATTCATCCATTCAATTGTGAACCACCATTAAAACTTCTATATGATCATGGCTTTTTAACTCCAACTGAATTATGGTTTGTTCGTAATCATGGACCTGTTCCAAATGTATCTGACGAAGATATTTCTAATTGGACGATTTATATTGAGGGAATGATTGAAAAGCCCATGTCATTTACACTGAATGAACTTTTCAAATTTCCTCAAATAACAATTCCAGTCACAATGGTTTGTGCAGGAAATCGACGTAAAGAACAGAATATCATACGAAAAGGCCATGGATTTAATTGGGGAAGTGCTGCCGTTAGCACAGCTTTATTTACTGGAGTCTTAATAAATGAAATTCTTCAATTAACTAAACCAAAATTGGAAGCAAAATACATGTGGATGGAAGGAATTGATCAACTCCCGAATGGTCATTATGGAACAAGTATTCGTTTATCAACTGCAATGAATCCATCGATGGGTGTCATGTTAGCTTATAAAATGAATGGTGAACTCTTAAGACCTGATCATGGACGTCCTCTTCGTATTGTGATTCCTGGACATATTGGTGGAAGAAGTGTTAAATGGTTAAAACGAATTATTCTCAGTGATAAACCAAGTGATAATTGGTATCATATTTACGATAATCGAGTTCTACCAACAATGGTAACACCTGAAATAGTGGAAGATGATAAATCTTGGTATAAAGATGAACGATATGCTTTATACAATCTTAATATTCAAAGTGTCATTTGTTATCCGACTCATGATGAGACAATTGAAATTGAAGAAGAGAAATATTATCATATTCGTGGATATGCTTATAATGGAGGTGGAGTACGTGTTGGAAGAGTCGAAATCTCTCTTGATCAAGGTCAAACATGGAAATTGACAACGATTAACTATCCTGAAGATCTTTATCGAGAAATAAAATCAGATGAAGAACTGTTCGGTGGAAAATTAGATATGTCACATCGAGAAAATTGTTTTTGTTGGTGTTTTTGGAATATCGAAGTTTCAATAAACGAACTTTCAAAAGCAAAAGATATTCTCGTTCGTGCAATGGATGAATCAATGAATATTCAACCACGAGATATTTATTGGAATCTTCTCAGTATGTTAAATAATTGTTGGCATCGGATAACAATTACAAAACAAGATAATACAAATCAATTATTATTTGAACATCCAACAATACCTGCTTTGACAAAAGGTGGATGGATGGAAAAAGTGAAAGAACAAGGGAGAAATCTTATCGATGGATTTTGGGGATCACAAAATGAGATTTCTACTGAATATCTATCATCGAATATTAAGATGACAAATGATTCAATAACAGAAATCATCACTGAAGAAGAATTATCCAAACATAATACAAATGATGATACATGGATTGCGATCAATGGAAACGTTTATGATGTAACTCGATATTTAAAAGAACATCCCGGTGGTACAAATTCGATTTTATTATCAAGTGGTGCGGATGCTTCCGAAGATTTCTTAGCTATTCATAGTGATCATGCAAAATCATTATTAACACAATATCACATTGGAATTCTTCAGACAAATTCAAACAATGTCACTCAACGAGAAGTATTTCTTTCACAAAAGCAATGGAGAAAAGCCAAATTACATAAGAAAATCAATGTTAATCATGATACGGTACTTTTTACATTTACATTGGAACATTCGAAACAAAGGTTAGGTGTACCAGTGGGAAAACATTTATTTATTCGATGTTTCACTGAATCACATACAAAACTGGTTCGAGCATATACACCAATATCTGAACCAAATCAATGTGGAACATTTGATTTACTTATTAAATTATATCGAACACCGAAAGCTGCGAGAATGTCTTTATGTATCAATGCATTGAAAATAGGTGATACAGTTGAATGTAAAGGACCATTTGGAGATTTTGAATATCATCAGAATAAAATCTTTTCAATTCACGGCATCGAGAGAAAGATTAATAAACTGACGATGATTGCTGGTGGAAGTGGAATTACGAGAATTTATCAAATATTTCAACATGCCTTTCGAGATCATATTCAATGTAATTTAATTTATTTCAATAAAACAGAAAAAGATATTCTTTTACATGATGAACTTCAATCTTTAAAACAAGTTCAATTTATTATTACACGTTTAAATACAAATTCCAATCAACATTTAACTCGAAATCAAATACAAGATGTTCATGATGGTTTATTACTTTGTTGTGGTCCACCTGACATGTCTGATGATGTTTATAAACTTGCAAACGATGCTGGATGGAATGTCAATGAACAATTTATTCGTTTTTAAAAATAAGATTACTCCTCATTGATCGCTTCGATAGAATTCATATTAATAGTCGTACGAAAAAGATATTCGAGCAATTTCAATCATTTTCTTCGAGTCAGTCTCATTTATTTTAAAGAATTCACGACATCAACTAGTCGATTAGATAAACTTTCTTATTCTGTAAATATCTCAATTGAATTTTGATTTCTTTCTTTTGCTGATATTTGTGCGATTTTTACTAATTGAATTTATTTGTTTTTTTCCCGCCATTCCTAGTTTTTTCTTTCTTTTCGAAGTTCGCTGATACTGAATGTCAAATGTGATTAAAGTTTATTGACTGATCAGACATGTCCCGTCCCGTTCATTATATTCGAACAATAGAGATCAGACACTAGCGCCATCTTCAGACAAGATTAAATTACCATAATCAACACGAATGATTTAACAAAGATAAACTTCTGGAATAAAATTCGTATTGATTGTTTCAAATGAAAATTTGATAATAAAAATTTCATTGGAAAATTGATTAGTTAAGGTAATGATCAAATGGGGAAATTCCGTTGGACCATCTTTGTTTAGTCAGACTAGATTTGATTCTGTTTAATCATTGAAATATTTCGTTTTAAAATAGTACGAAAAAAGAAGTCTTGATAAATCTTCAAGGAGCATTTCATCAAGACCAGATTTCTTTGTCAATTATCTAATTTTATTATTTTTGTATATAAATTATGTAAGTTTGTTTTTGTTTTTCCAAATCTACAATTCAATTTTGTATTTCTTTGTTTTGTAAAGGAAACGACATCATGAAGATAATCCCTACTCGTCGACAGATAGTGGAGGAGGAAATCTATCAAAACGAATGGCAATCAGAACGGATCTTCAGACAAAGTAATACATTTGTAAACACAGAAGAAATTGACAATATGTTCTTTTTTCAGCTCGATGAATATTTATTCTCATCCAGAAAACTATTCACCACCACCAAGTTCAAATGAATCCGATTCGTCATCGTCATCAACATCATCGACAACGAATTCGACAAGTTCAATGAATTCAATTCATTCTCAATTATGTATATGTCCCAATCGAGATTGTGTCATCCATGATATTCAACGTTTAACAACAATTCCTTCGGAATTATCAACAACATCTAATCCAACCTATGGAAATAAAAATCTTTTACTTTATTATGCACATCTGGAACGATGTCGTCGACATGGATTAAATTTTCATCAAAACACACCATTATGATCTTGATTTTTATTTGTTTTCTTTCTTTGTATTAGCGCATGCTAAACAAAAAACATATACATACATATAAATAAATACATTTTCTTCTGAACAAATCGAGATTCATTTCTTTTTAAATTCTAGATAAGATATGGCAACGCCGAATACACCATTTACAACACCGGGCGAACCACTTGGAAATGACGATGGGATAATTTCAAGAAAATTAGATACAATTTGTTTATTCGATGTGGATGGAACAGTAACTATACCACGACAATCGATAACACCGGAAATGGATATGTGTCTTCAAGAAGTTAGAAAGAAATGTCTCATTGGTCTAGTTGGAGGATCGGATATTGTGAAAATTGCTGAACAAATCGGAGGAACACAAGGTGAGTTTGTTTTAGAAGAATTTCATTTTGAAAAAAATGTTTTTGTTGATGTAGCAATTGCGAAATACGATTATGTTTTTGCTGAAAATGGTCTCGTTGGTTATAAAAATGGAGTACAATTTTTCGAAGAAGTTCGATTGACTTTATCGAAAAGAAGATTTTTGTTTAATTAGAAATTATTTTCTAGAATATTCAAAAGTATGTTGGTGATGATGATTTACAAACACTTATTAATTATTGTCTAAAATATCTATCTGAAATTCGTCTACCATTTAAACGGTATTTTCGATTGTTTTTCTTCTTCTTTCGTTAATACAAATGGAGAATTTTTAGTGGAACTTTTATTGAATTTCGTAATGGTCTTATCAATGTTTCTCCTGTTGGTCGAAATTGTACACAGAAAGAAAGAGATCTATTCGAAGCTTACGATTCCGTAAGATTGCTCCTCTTCGCATTTTCGTTTGTCATCGTTTTGTTTTCTTCTTCTTAATAGGTTCATAAGATTCGCGCAACAATGATCAAAGATCTCGAAGAAAAATTTGCTCATCTAAATTTAGTTTATGCCATTGGTAAAACTTGTTTTCTTCGTCTAATATCATAAAATTCGGTTTTCGTTTTAGGTGGAAGTATCAGTTTCGATATCTTTCCAGAAGGTTGGGATAAACGCTATGCGATAAAACATTTAGAAAAAGACAATGTTAAAAATATCTACTTTTTCGGTGATAAAACATTCAAGGTAAGTCAGTTGAAAGAAGTTTTGTTAGTAAGAGCGCGATGAGTTATTCCGTGTAGGGTGGCAATGATTATGAGATTTATAATGATCCCCGAACAAAAGGTTATTCGGTGACAAGTCCAGTGGAAACCCGTGCTCATTTATGCGAATTATTTGGATCTTAAGGGTTTAGACTTTTAAAAAGACGTTTATTTTAATCGGAAACAGAATTTTAATAAAACTTATCAGACTATTTTCTTTTCTTCGGACGTTTTTTCTCGTGATTTTCTTCTTGTTTAAGTGTACACGATGCTCTTCCTCGATGACCAATTCGTTTTTTCATTTCCTGTTCAATTGTTTTCTCATTAATAGTTCCTCGTATTGGAATTGCTCGTAGAGTTTCTTGTAGATACCATTCAGGCATTAAATTCGCGTGTCGTTGATTGGATCGTTTGATTTGTGTGTAACGAAAAGGAACACATTGCGGTAAATCAACTTGCACAGCTTCTCCAGTCAATGGATCGATTTCTAAAGGTTGAGGAATATAAGCAAATGCGTGAATTGTATTTGGATCATCAATATGAATTGTTTGTTGAATTAATTGAAGAAATGAATAAAGATAAGAAAGACAATATTTAAGATGAAGATCGTAACGAGAAAGAAACTTCCAAATAAGTTTTTGAATAGAAAATAAGTCGATTTGATTAATAGTTCCATCATTAGAAGATTTGTAACCGATCATGAGTGTATTGACATTTGCTAACCACATTTGTGCCCACCAGAAAAGTGTTTGTAATTTGTTTTCATCGCGATAGAAGATTTTTTTGTTTGTACATTTCATCTCGACATAACCAGCTTTGATTTCGTTTTCAAAACGTTTTTTCTTGTCAACTGTTTCGTTCTCATCAGTTTGAACAACTTCAAGATTTTCATTGATTTGAGCAACTTTAGTTTCATCTTCAACTACATCTTCACTTTCTTCTTCTTCTTCTTCGTTTTCTGTCGATTGTGTTAAATTAACTTTTACTGACTCATCCGTCTAAAAAAGAAACACAAGAAATGAGAATTAAATTTGCTAAAATATTTCGTACCTGTTTCGGTATCATGTCTTGGTGAATTTCTCCATCGATTTCATTTGAATAGAGAATATTAAATTCTCCAAACCTCCAATATTGAACAGTGTGAAACTGTTCTTGAGGCTTGTCTAGAGGAATTTGTTCTTCAAATCTCGTTGTATTCGGTTGTTGTGTTGTAAAGAGTTGTTCGAATTTATATCCACTATATTCATCTTCAGTCATATTTTCTACATGTCTCTTTGCTTTATTTGCAATGGCTAAATAGAATTGTCCTTTGATTCGAACAACAAGTAATTTCCACGGATCACTATCACAATAAAGATTAGCTAAAATCGTTCGTAAAACTAATCTTCTACAGATGAATGTTGGTGGTTTTAATAGAGTAGAATTCGTTTTTGAGAATAAATGTTGTTTTTGTGAATACCAGGAAAGTAATGGACGAAGATCAGTTCCATCATGAGGACGAAAATAATTCTCAGGATTTAATCGAGCTTTTTCTTTGAATTCTTGATAACCACGATAAACGTTATAAGAACATTGAGTTCGTTGTTTAGGAATGTGAACATAACGTTTGAATGATTTATCGAGATGATAAGTTGGTTGAGCAAGTGAAGCATCGTAGGAAATGTAACCGATTTCACGACGAAGACGTGACCAAGTTTTCGGTGGTTCACGTTCGTAATCCGATCGAAATAAACATGGACCAAGTTTAATCGGAGAACTTTCACTCGCTTGGATATCGTAAGATTGAGAAATATTTTCATTTAACAGAATTTCACATGTTGTTATATCTGAAAAGTTGAAAAAGAAATGATTTAGAAAATGAAAATTATTTGAAATGAACCTTTGAATGATTGTTGTTCATCATCGAAATCGTTCTGTATTTGTTCTTCTCCAATCGCAATCGTTTCATTTCCTTTGAATTCTAAATGTGAACTTTGTGTTGAATCGAATTGTTGTTTTTCTTCACTTTTTATCGACATATGTTTACAACGATAACGACGAAATGCTCGGGCACTGATTTCATCACTTTCAATGAGAATTTGTTCAAGTGAAATACTTGTTGCGTCTTCGGGTGAATAGAGATGATGAAGAATTTCATTTGGTGAAAGATTTTGAATGAAAATTTTCAAATCGTTCAACGACCATTGACAAATCGAGTTTTGTTCATCGATTCCGAAGTTTTGTTTCATTTGAATTGAATCAATGATGGTTAATAATTGTTGTTTCAAATCATTCGATGATAAACTTATTGTTTGACAAAATATCGAATCATTCAATGAGAAAATTTGTAAATTCTTCTCATCATCGATCGATAATTTCACTTGAAGATCTTCCGGAATCGACAATTGTTCTCGATCATTACTTGGTAAACTGATTAAATAAGATAAAATCAAATTTTCCTTGAGTAAATCCAATGACCAATGAAGTGCCTTGAGATTCTTCGAATCAATTTCGACTTGTTTATCATTTTGTGGTGAATATTCTTCAGCAAGTTTCTCAACGGGTAATGACAGTTGATATTCGGATGTTCCTTCGACCCATTCAAGAATAATCGCTTCTTGATCACAACTTAATTTTGTATCAATTATTGGAAGACTCGGATCGATGATGGTCGATCGAAGATCTTCATTGTTTTCAGGAAATAGGTTTAAATCGTTTAATTGAGATTCTATAGCGAATTTCATCTAAAGAGAAACGGAGAAATTGTGATTTTTAATGAAGAAAATCTTTACTTGATTTCGAAATTCTTCGCCTTGAATGAAATTTTGTTCTTGATTTGGATCATCAGTTTCTAAATCGTGTTTATTTTTTAATTGATGTTTATCGAAAAGATTTAATTGAATTCTTTCGTGATTTTGATTATCTAAAGACCATTGTTGTTGTTTGTCTTGAATTGAATGAATATTAAATTGAATTTCTCTTTCCTGTTGATCGTCACTCCATTTCACTTCATAATTTTCATCTAATTCGACTTTCTTTTTCCACAAATCTTCATTTTCTCCGTCATTTATATCGTAAAGTTGATTTTGGTAAATTTCATCTCTAATTGAAATTTGTTGATTATTTTCTTCACTTTGATAATTATCGAATTGATGTTTGAAATCTTCATTGATTGTGTCACTTGTCCAAACGTAATGACTTTCTAATTCTTTGTCGATCAAAGCTTGAGCTTCGGCGTCATCAGCATCGATTAAATTATTATTCGCGTTTTTACGACGAAAACGAGGAACGATTTTTCTCTCTTTATGATGAAGTTTTGCATCCATGTTGTGTTTTTCTTCTCCCCAATGAAATTACTCTTTCCACATGTCTTTTATTCCGCTGTAATTGCACAAGCAATCTTGCGCATAACTTGAGAAAGAAAGACAACGTGTTTGTTTTGTGATTTCAGATAGAAAAATGTCGTTAGCGGATGAACTTTTGGCTGATTTGGAAGAAACAAATGAAAATGAACGAAATACAGGTGAAGAAAAAGATCAATCGATGAAAATGGACATTGATTCAAATCCCAATGAATTAAATCAGTTGAAGAGAAATGTCAACAGTGTTCATCATGTTGCCAAATTACAAGAATCGATCTTATTACAAGAAACAATGAGAAAAATCGATTTTCATACAAAACATCAACGAAAATCAACAATGGAAATCGAAGGACCTGTTGAATATGATCCTGAATATCTTCTCATTGTTGATGCAAATCATTTACTCGTGAAAATTGATGATGAAATCGACATCATTCACAACTTTGTGAAAGAAATCTATAAAAAACGATTTCCCGAATTAGAACAACTTGTTCAATTACCATTGGATTATCTTAAAACTGTTCAAGTGAGATCAACTTCGATAAAAGTGGATGAGAAGAATGAAATGGATCTTTTTTAGGTGTTGGCAAATAATGTTGATCGAGCAAAAAACAATGAACACCTTCAGAAGTTCTTGACACAAGCGACGATTATGATCGTCAGTGTTTCTGCATCAACAACTCAGGGGTAAGTGAAGAACAGATGAAAAGATTCTTTTCACTGATTTTTGTCTCTTTTTTCTTAGGAAAAACTTAACAGATGAAGAATTAGAAAGAGTGATGGAAGGATGTCAAATGGTTTGGATTTCATTTCGATGTAAATTTCTTTTCATTTCATCTGTTTTTGTTTAGGCGATGAAATTGAGTGAAGATAAACAAACAATGTTGACATATGTCGAATCACGAATGAGTTTTATTGCACCAAATTTATCAACAATTGTTGGTGCATCAACTGCAGCGAAGTTAATTGGAATGGCTGGTGGATTGACGAATTTGACGAAAATGCCTTCGTGTAATATTTTATTATTGGGAGCACAGAAAAAACAACTCGGAGGATTTTCAACAACTACAGCAATGCCACACGCGGGAGCGATTTACTATTCGAAAATTGTTCAAGATTGTCCACCGGTGAGTCTCTTTTCTTTTATTTCAGAATTTTTCTTTTTTACTTCGACTTTTAGGATCTTCGAGTGAAAGTTGCTCGTCTAGTCTCATGTAAAGTGACATTAGCTGCACGTATTGACAGTTGTCACGAATGTCCACAAGGTCAACAAGGAAAAGCGTTGCTGAGTGAAATCGAAAAACGAGTGGAAAAACTAACTGAACCACCACCGGTCAAAGCAGTGAAACCATTACCTGCACCAATCGATTCGGGAAGAAAGAAACGTGGTGGAAGACGACACAGAAAGATGAAAGAACGTCTTGGAATGACAGAATTGAGAAGTGGTGCAAATAAAACTGCTTTTGGAACAGTAAGAATATCAATTCGAATCTTTTCTCAACGAAACTTTTCTTTTAGATCGAAGAAGATGCTTATCAAGAAGATTTGGGTTTCTCAGCAGGTTTAATTGGAAAATCAGGTTCAGGAAAAGTTCGTGCAGCTCAAGTTGACTCAAAAACTAAAGCAAGAATTTCACAAAAACTTCAAGTTCGTTTTCCTTCTTTTCTTCTCTTCCTTTCAAAAACCAACGTTTCTTTTTATTTTAGAAAACTTTACAACAACAAAACAACACATATGGAGGAACAACAACAGTTCACAATCGAAAACAAATCAGTGGAACTGCATCGAGTGTTGCATTTACTCCACTTCAAGTAAGAAAATATTTTCATAAAACACAAGTGAATCTCTATGAATTGTAGGGTTTGGAAATTGTTAATCCAAATGCAGCTGAAAAAGATCGAACAGGAATTGAAAGTCAAAAATATTTCTCAAATTCGTTCGGCTTTACCAAAATTAGTCCATCTGTTATTCCAAAAACAACTTAAAGTTCGTTTTTTGTGTACATAAACTATTCTAGAAGAACAATTTATCATCTGTTTTTTCTTGTTGAAATAAACTGATTGATTCTTCTTTACAGAGAAAAACAAGATTGCATAGAATAAAGAAGGAAGATATGCTGAAATTTATTGATAAAATACAATGCAAAGAGAATAATAGAAGAAGAAAACAAATCATTTAGAATCTTCATAAACTTAAAATAAACGAATATGAACAAGGTCAAACTTTCATAAAATCATCTCAATATTTTTTGAGAGAATGATGTAATTACAGATTAACTGCTCTATCATTTGTTTCTGATTGCTGTTCTGTTTCATTTAAGATATTCTTTTCATCTTTGCCAGTGAATGATACATCGTCAGCATATCGTTGTGTTTGAACATCATTACCGATAAAATTATCATTGTACCATTTACCACTTTGCTTTTGACCATTGGGTTGAGTTTGAATTCCTTGTCCTTGTCTTTTATCTCTCACCCAATTTCCTAAACAATCAATAAACATCAAGATACAGGAAAAGAAAACTCTACTGTCTTCTTGGCACTCGATATCTAAAAAAGTAGAATCATAGACAAACGACTCACCTTGATAACGATTACCACTTGGCCAGATCATGATACCATAACCTGATCTTTGACCAGCTCTCCAATAGCCAATATATCGATGTTTGTCAGCCCATACCATTTCCCCGTAGCCTGACATGTAATTCTTGTCCCATCGTCCACTATATTTCATCAATCCATTGAAGAAAGTGAACACTCCGTAACCATGTTTCTTTCCAGTAGAATCGATTTGTCCTACATAAGTATTACCCTCTTCATCGACTGTTTCAGTAATCATCGGCACGCCTTTGAAAATAAATCAATAGAAATGAAATTCAGTCGTCTCTTATCAATATGAAAGTTACTCGATGTGGACGGTGGTACTGTCACATAGGGTTTCATCGATATAGGATCTATCAGAGACAGAAAGGAAAAAAGACTTTCACATGAAAAATATCAATTCGATAATTCTTACTGCCAGTCGTTGTTAATGGAGATGATGAAGCTTGTGATGATGGTTCAGGTGTATTTCGACTTTTAAAAAAGAAGAGGCCACTGGCGAAACAAGTAAAACCGATTAATAATAGTGAGATACTGAGAATAAATGAGTGGTGATGCATTTCGATAGAGACGTTCCGATTTTTCTTTTTGATCTAAAAATATTTCAACGAGTTAGAAAACATCATAATCTATTCCACTGCTCTCTAATTACATATAACATATTTGTCTTTTCTTAATGAAATTCCACTATGTAGATCTGAAACTCATAGGACAAGTAAAATGATCAAAAATGTATCTGAGATATGAATACTCAACTGTAACTAATACTATGCTAAAAAGAAATTGAAAAGATACAAATGAAATCTAACCTCGACAACATGTTCTACAACTATAACAAATGGACAGAAAAATATCAATGAAAAAAACGACAAGAATCACTTTGATACGATTGTGAAACCAATCTATTATATATAACGAGAGAAGATCTATATGTCAGTCATGTTATTTTTATGGATATGGGAAAGATTATCTTTCTATCGTTCTTCCCACAGAACCAACGATTCTCTTCGGCACAAGAGAGGAATCAAGTCTGTCTTCCTCATGTCATGATGATCTTTCCCATCTGATGGATACAGACAATGATATCATTTATCAGTAGTAAGACAATCTCGCGTTGGGAACATTGGAAACTCCCATACTGATGGATGGGGCTTTCGGAGTTGAGCGAAAACCCCTGGAACGGTGCTATGGGATTGTATAAAACCCGTATCAGTATGTGGTAATAACTATACATTCGTCTACCATCTAAACCAAATCAATAGTGATTTGTCGATCGTTTATTCATGGAATGTCATTGGATTTTACTATTATTGGCAATTGTTGTCAGTGTAATTCAAACAGCACCCGTAAAAGATGATAGAACTCCGCGTTGTGGTGTACAAGATGGTGGCCATGGCAAATTCGCTTTAGCTCATGGAATCAAATGGCGTAAGCGACATATTACCTGGGCATTTCTTGGACCAGCTCCTCGACGAATTGGTCATCAACGAACAATCCAAATCATTAGTGAAGCATTTCAACGCTGGGCAGATATTGTCCCATTAGAATTTACTAACGTTTGTGCTACGTGCAAAGCAGACATTCCAGTTTCATTTAAATATGTCGATGGTATGTTTTCAATGATTTTCATCGACCAATTATTACGATCTTTTCTTTCAACATTAGGAGCGATGAGAACATTGGCATATGTACAACCGAATAGCCCGGTACCCTACTTTGACGACGGAAAACCTATTATGGTGTTCGATAAAGACGAAAATTGGTCTCAGGAGTAAGCAAACCAAGAAAAAGAGTTTTGACAGAGAGATTTCTTTGATGACATCATTGGTTTATGTCATCCTTCTCAAATAATAACAAAAATGTTGACTTTTTGTGTCGAACTGAACTAAATTACATATGAAAAGACGGAGCAGAGTTATCAGATATCATTTTATATTATTAGATTTTCAACGCATAACAATGGTCAAATTAATTTGTTTTTGGTAGCTGTACATGAAATTGGTCACGTGATTGGATTACATCATGATGAAGATCCTAATGCGATTATGTACTTTCAACACAGAGAAGGAAAATTTCGCAAACAAGATATCGTGCCACCAATTGATAGATCGGAAATCCAAAAGATATACGGAAGAAAGACTGGTGGTAGAGCAAATCCAAAACCTACAATACCATCACCTTCTGACGATGATGACGACTCGGGAGAAGTTATAAGAATACCACCACCTTCAAATCACGGCGGTGCCGACAATGATGATGATGATGACGAGCAAGGAGAAGTTATAAGAATTCCAGGGCCAGGTGAGAATGCACTTTATTTTCATTCAGAACATAGAACAGTTAAATCTTATGACTGATATTTATGAAGACAAATTTCAGATCTCTTTTGTCCGAAATATGTTCTTTATCAATACAGGTTCTGTGAACTTCGTGGAAGAGAATTTCTATAATAAATTGTGGAAATGTTTGAACTTATTCTCTTCTATTTTTAGGAGGAAGACCAACAGGAGGAAATGGAAACAATTGTGTCGAAAAGACTATAAGATTTCCTGGTGGTTATAGAACGGAACGACGTTGTAGTAGTTCACATTCTTCATCATTTAGTTTTGGTTCTAACTTTCAAAAGTGGAAGTGAATAGTCCAAATCTTCATATTGCTATGCTTAGTCTTTTTCTCTGATGTGTATTTGTGCAAGTGCTTTTCCTGAATCGAATAAATTCTTTTTTTTCTATATACCTCATATTCATGATGTTTGTTTATCTGTTACTGACTCAAAGAAAAATATGATGTATCCGTTGATAAAGCTAAAAGAACAAGTGGATAATTCTTCGATGAGGTGAAAAATAAACACATCAACATGAGCGTAGAAGCAACATTTTCATAGTCTCATTTTCTCTACACACATTCTTTTCACGTCAATATTCTAACAAGCCAAACTCTTGTACATTACGAGTCTGGTCGATACGATATATTTCAACAGACAATAGAATATTGATAAATGTTTACATAAATAAAGATGTTTTAAATGGTGAATTTAAACTGAAAAATTTTAATACCTTTGATAGTTTTCGTAAAAGGAGTAAATTTAGATCGTGTCAAGAAATGTTCAGAGAAATAAGTTTATTTATTTCTTTTCGTTATTTTGAAGCTAAATTTGTGTAGACACAGTCATCCGACGAGGGCTAAGAGATTCGTCAAAACATGGCAAAGAAAAGTTATGTTCATCGAATCACATGAGAATTCAGGATACGTTGATTACTATCACTTATGATGAAGTAATTTGATTTGAAAGCAAAAATTATTGAAAAGAAACATTTCTCTGTGTCACTTAAATGTTCCCCTGTTAACCTAAATAGAATCCAAAGAACATGACACTCTTGTTTGGTTTACCACACAAAATAAGTCATAGGAGTACATAAAGCTGGGAAAGTATTTAGGTCATAGACGATGATACATGGGAAGAACGAGAAAAAGATTTCCCATCTGAGACCCATAGAATGGGAAAGAGTTGTTTTTATCATGACTCATGTATATAACACTTTCACGATGAAATCCCATCACACACAAAACTTGTAGTATAAATACTCGAACAAATTTCGATAGTCTATTCATCAAACAAACATCGTATAATCTTATTTGGATCCTACAAAATATATATCAAGAAATTTATTCTTAACTTCTTCGATTCGTTGGTTACACTATTAACAATGAAAATTTTCGTCACATCATTATTATCATTGGTATTACTTGTAGTTATTAGTTATATTTCAGCTGGAATAGTACCTGAAGATTCATCAATTTCAAATGAAACATTAAATAACAGAACAGATTGGACATTGAATGAACTCGAAGGAATCGATTCTGGTCTTGTTGATGGGAACGGTTAGTTGTTTCATCTTTTCAGAATATAAAAACTCCGATAGTCTATTTCTGTCTTTAGGAAGTCGTATTGAAGATAACGAACGATCAGCACGTCTTCGTCGTTCATGTGATTGTTGGACAACACTTGGTCGATGTATGTCCAGTGGTAGTAGACAATGTTACTTTGTGAATGGACCAAGTATTGTCAAATGTGTCGGAGACTCAAGTTGGAAACGAGTTCGTCGTTGTCCATCAGGATGTGCATGGAATAATGATAATCCTTACTGTACTTAAAACAACGAAACTTTATCGAAATTCGACTATTTAATCTTAAATGATTTTTTTCCTCTTTTTTTTAAAATAATTTTCTGAATAGAGTTTTGAAAAATTTCCTACAAATCAATGGTTATTTTCAAGTACGAATGTGTCTTGTATTTATATTTAATCTATTCTCATCCGTAGATACATTTCCGAATATTTAATTTCCATTCACAAAAGTGAGAATCATTGAGAATGAACTGAATAAAAGACTTCTTGAGTGTTCGAGATACAATGATGATTGATTGTCAATATATTACTTTTAATCGTTCTCCTCGTGCGAAAAGATTTCTTTTTTTTCTTCTTTTCGAAATGACATCATTTGATGGAGTAAAACAGTAAAAAAAAGAGAAATTTCTTTTCTTTTCGTTCGAATGTATTTGATTTGATCAGATGTGTTTGTCCTTGGAGATCCACATTCAACCGAATTATTCATTCAACTTTTATCTTTGAATAACTCTCCAATGGTTTTGAAAAGTATTGTTCGTTATATCATCAATAATTATCTCAAAGATTACATTGAAAAATTAGATGATGAAAGATTGAAACTTGATTTACGACACGGTTACATTTTTTCTCACATTTTATTCGAATTTTGGTCATTTTCTGTCGTTTCAGGTGATGTTTCATTGGAAAATCTTCATTTAAAACCTGAAGCTTTGGTTTGTGAAATCGTTGTTGTAATTTTCTTTGAAATCAATTTCATATTTTAAGATTGGATTTGGTATTCCTGTAACAGTTGCTGTTGGATTTATCGGTAAATTCATCTTGAGAAAATCAAATCACATTGATTTTCTTTAGAAAAGTTATCCATCGTCATTCCATGGAAAAATCTTCATTCAAATCCAACAAAAGTTTATTTAGATGGTTTATATATGTTAATTGTTCCGAAAAACGGTACGTTGATTTGATTTTCATTGCGAAGAATTTGTTTTCGTAGAGGTTCGCCAAGATCTTCGTGAATATCATGAAGAAAAAATGAAGAAAGTTCAAAGAAAATTGGATAATCTTCGGAAAACAACGTCAGGTTAGAAGATTCTGATCTTCTTTTTGTTGATTTCAATGAAAATTGTAGATGAAAAGAAATTTGAAGAAAAAGAAAAAAGTTTCTTCGAACGAATGAAGATTCAAATGATGCAAAATCTTCAATTAAATGTGAAAAATCTTCACATTAGTTATGAAACGATGTCAACAACGAAATTAGGTCATCCATTTTCATTCGGATTTACAATTTCTTCTTTACAATTTCATGTAAATTCTCTTCAAATCCAATTGTTTTCTTCAAATTCTTCTTTTAGTCATCAACCAACTCGGAACAAATCGGAAAAAACAAAGAAAATTCTTTGATCATCTTCAAGGTTTGAACAAACTTGTTTTGTTTAAAAGAAAAAGTCATTGTGTTGATTTAGTTGAATGAAATGAATGATTTTTCACTTTATTGGAATACAAATTGTCAATCGAGAATCAATCTTCCTTTTCAATGTGTTCTCGTTTGTATTCTCATCGTGTTTTCATCGATATGTGAATGAAAAATCGAATTTAGGATGATTTGAAATCGAAGATCGCACGAGATGATCAGAAACCCAAACGATATGTGATGAATTATGGTTCGAATGGAAAAGTTTGAGGAAAATTTCAATTGTTTTTCTTTCAAATTTAGTTTTTCATCCAACAAATTTGAAATTTCAATTGGAAATGTCAATGAAATTTGCAGAACAGAATTTCGAAAAACCAATTGTAAAAATTGATTTTCGAATCGAAGAAATGAATTTTGAAATTGATCCAAAACAATTCTCTGATCTATTAGATTTTGTTAAATTTCAAAATTATTCCGTTTTTTACGGTATTTCCAACCTTCTTCTCGAATTCATTTTCATTTCATTGTTTTCAAAAGATCGTTGTCGAGAATATCGTCAATTATATCTTAAAGAATATCTTTCAAATTCAACATTAACATCAGAAGAATCAAATCGAATTTATGTAAGAAAATTCTTATTCATTTCCATTTCTCAAAACAAGAACTTTCTTTTTCGCTTTCAATTAAAGATCCTCGAGTCGAAATTGGATGTTTATACAATGGCGTATATCAGACATAGTATCGAATTAGAAGTACGACAATGTTTGAGAGACTTTTTCATGATGAATTTGAATATTTACAGTTTCATCGTCAAGGTGAAAATGAAAAAGAATATTCTTGGTGGAATTGGTGGTGGAAAGAAAAAGAAAATTCAACTCAAAGTTTGAATTTAGTTCAATGTTATCAAAGGAGAATGTTTTCGTCGATTTAGATCAACTTCAAAATAATCCGGGAGAATTTTTCTCAGAAGAAGTTTGTTGATTTTGTCTCGACAGAAAGATTTTTCAATGAGATTTCTTCATTTTAGTCATTGAATACCGATGTGAATATTGAAATCAATAAACTTGGATTCAATTTATTATTTCCGAAAAGAAAAAGAAAGTAAAAATGAAATGATTTTCGTCATTCGACATTGATTTGAGAGATCAATTTAGATCACATGAAAATAACGCCATTATAAGTCATATTTCAATTGAAAATACTCAAATTAGTTATAAACGTCGAACAATTTCATCGAGTATCTTGTAAAAATCAATTCTATTACAAAGAAGAATGTTATTTTGCAATTCGTTTTTCTATGAAATAGATGTGTTCTCAATTTGGGATATTTTCAAATCTTTGGTTTAAAATCTTCTGACAATTCTCGTCCGTTGATGTTAACATCAGCAATGAAATCATTGAATTCATTAATTCATATTGAATTTGAATTGGCACCAATTAATAAACAATCCGATTATCGATTTCTATTATTAATGGAACCATTGACAATAATTTATCATGCTGTTTGTTATTCAAAGGAAACTTTAGAAACAAAAAGGAAAGAAACTTTTCTTTTAATATAGGCGACAATTAATGAAATTGTGGAAAATTTTGAACCAATTCGAGAAGATTATTTACCCTTTATCGTACCAAAGTGTGTATTTTTCTTTAGAGAGACTTTCGATTTTGATTTGATATTTAGAATGAAAGAAAGAACATTTGAAGAAATTGAAAAAGATTTGTTGAATAAGAAAATCTTTGATATGACAATTGAAATCAAGGGTTTATCGCTTTTGTCACCGGAAAATGGAATTTATACTCAGTTTGTTTCGTTGTTTCATTTGATTTCTGATTGTGTGTTTGGTTTTTAGAGATTCGAAATTAGTTTGTGTTCAATTTCAGAATCTTCTGATCAAATCAGTATTGAACAACAACAATCAAGAAAATACGGAAGAAAGAAGATTTTATGTGAAATATAATTTAATTCTGAATGATCTCAAAATAGTTTATTTAAGACCACGTATGATTTATATTTGAATTTAACGATGAAATATCATTTTGTCTTTTAGATAAAGATCGAATTGATGTTTTGAAATCAATTCCACAATTGAAAACAACTTTTTATAAATGTATTTATTCTGATCAAATGAATTTCATGGAGTAAGATGGGATTTTCAAGAAAATCTCTATAAAATAGTTGAATTATTTCAGTTGGAAAATTGATTTTCAAATAAATCAAATGAATTCTGTGAATTTATCGAAAAGAACGTTAAAGAAATTAACGCGTCATTTACAATCAATTCCATTGTTTTATTCATCAATGACACAAACAATTCAACGAGTGAATCTTTTCTGTAAAATTACTTTTTGTCTTTTCATATTTATTTGATTCAATTGAAATTTAGTCAAAATATTTTCTCCATATTCAACAATTCAATTTGACGTGGCAATTCAAAACTCTTCCTTCGTTATTACGCGTTCACAAAAGTCTATTCAAACAAGTTTGATACTTTTTCATTTGACTCCGTTGTCTATTTTTATTTTCAATAGATTTCTATGGTCGTCTATTGAGAACAAGATTAAATGAAGATCAATTAATTAGTTCATTTGAAGTTGCATTTAGAGATCTTATCATGACATTATCAAATCAGTCGTTCTATCGAAAGGATTCGATTCAAATAATGTATTTTAATTAAACTACCAGATTAGGACGTTTGCATTACCAATGATTCGTTTTAATAAATAAAATTCGTCGCAATCTTCAACCGTTAGCTTTCTCCAAATCGCTTCGAAAACAACGAAATCAAAACTGTCGGATGAGACTTTTGAGCCAGGTCGAAACACGTCGTAGTCCGCTCGACTCACCCTCTTCTCCTTATATTAGTTATCGTACAGTACAAACAAAATCCATAAAATAATAAGAAAAATGTTACATGAATATAAAAATGACCAAAGAAACACACACACACACACATATCGACAGTTAAGATCAATAAAAATAATAAGAGAGAAAACTCAATGATAAGTGACGAAATGCTTTTGTTAAAGTTTGTCATATCTGCTGGTACTGATATCGAGCGCATTGATACATTTTGTGTTCATACCACTATGTGCATTGAACACACAGTATAAATGACCGCGGGGCACCACATAAATTCATTTCATAGAACATGAATACCCTGTGATATGCCATGTGTGACCACAGGTAAGCCAACACCAACGACATAATTCAATACATCTCCAACAGTCTTCTTTTTGGGAGAAATATCACGTCTGGCTAACTCTTCACGAATTTCATCACGTTTATTCTCATGAGAGATCATCTTATACAACTTGTAGCCGAAGAGTGGAATGACAATAGGAGCTGCAACTCCTCCAGTCGCCAAGATTGAACCCATTCCAGCGCTGATGGACATTCCCATACCAGCCTTGATACGATTTGCTCGTCGTCTGTGTTTGACTTCCATGCGGATAAGGTCGTCATTGGAGTATTGATGATAGCGTGAAGACATTGTAGTATATAGAGTAATGCGTATTCTTCCTGGTATAAATACGTGCACTGACTTGGAAATAACCAATACATGACTTTTCACAATCAAGACTAAAATCTCGCTGAGTAGAAGTAAAGAGAATAAGAACCGGGGCGGAAATAATGGTGATGTTTAACGCTCTCGTCATTACTCAATCGAACGAGTATTTCCTCGTTTGAAAAAAGAAATTCATAATGTTTACGTCATAAGATTATTATCAGCATAATTGTACATACCTTCGTACATCACCATGAAGGAAGGAAGAAGAGTTTGATGATTGACGAACTTTCATGTAAGATGTCAGGGCGTGAGTTAGAACGAAGTGTAGGAACATGAAACTGTGTCGTTTATCTACGATTTCATAGAGCTTTTTGGAGAGAATGCAACGAAAGACGTGCAAAGAAAGATCATCAAATCAAAGTAGCATTCTATAAAGCACGTTTTCCAATAACGAATTGGCTCTTTAATAAAGAAATTAGCTGATGCCACCGAATTCGTCGATTGACCGGTCGCAGCAATTCTGCTCATGTTTTCGTTACTATGTGTTTGATCTATGAATTATCTGAAGTATTTTTACGGCAGAAATATCATGAGAGTGTCTGTGCGGGAGTGCATTCCATTTCTCCATTTCAGTATTATGAATTTTCTTCGTTGATGGCGATGGTGAGCTATAATCGATTTCGATTCTGCTCAGGAGTCTCATCAGATAGTCATGTTTTCGACGCGTTATATTATGTTATATCATTTATCGTTTCAATCCAAAAAAAAACGATTCCCTTACTTTATTAGTTTTTATGAAAAATACTAATCGAATAAAACTTTTCTCTCTCGTTAAAAATACATTCATCAGCGTTTGATTATTTCTTCTCATGTCTAATAATAACGATCATTTGGCATCCAAGTTCGTCATTAGCTTGATAGGGTCCATGTTCCATCTGAGGATTTCTCCATGCATGATGACCTTTGCCGAAAGTTTGTCCAAGAGAAAGATCAGTTATTGAACCATCAAGTATATAGACTTCTTCATGATATGTGTGAGTAATAACATCATTACCAGTTTGAAAACCTGGTGGCCATGTTTGAATACTTGTTTGAGGAGATAACTTAGTGATAGAAATAGTCTTGGAATCATTTAATGGAAACGGAGGAAGATCAGGTTGGTGAAATTCACGATTTCCCATGAAATCATCGTCCATCGTATTTTGTAGTTGCGAAAAACCTTGCCGTTGTTTGATGAAATGTGATGCTGTTGTGTCGTATGGTTTCATGTAGTCTATAGAAAGATAAGGATGTTGTTAATCACGACACAAGAAAAACAAAACGAGAGCGAAATAAACCTGATGCACTGAAAAAATCATATGTCATTTTAGGTTTTTTTAAATTTAATTTTTTGAGTGGTACGAAGAATTTGAAGGAAATACGAATTCATATACTTTCAAGAGAAAATGTGGTCTTTGGGTGTAGTAACATCTCCCAATAAAAATATGTATCAAAGTTCTTTATGCGCAGAAAATTGGATTGAATTGAAGTTTATTTGTGATATTCATGTGTAAAATCTATGAAATAAAAGTGATCATACGTGAAAAGAAGCGTGAATTACACAAAATCTAATTGAATAAAGTTTTGTTGGGTTTGTTGATAAAGTATGAATCGTATTTTGATGATGTTATTTCTGGTTGATCTTTATGTCTTTTTAGTTTCAAAGCATGACAAATAAGATTACACACATGTGTTTGAAAGAATCTTTTGATTCCTGGGTTTCCCAAGTTAGTTTTTCCAAATCTCATCACACTAATTGAATGAATACAAGGATCTGTCAGTAAATACGTTTGATTATCTCCGACATCAATTCCTTGAAGATCGACAACAATCATATTTCTATTTGTTCGTTCATAAGTCCAATGTGAAAAAGCTTGGAGAGTATACGCTGGATCATCCAAATTGATATAGCCAGCATTGTTGGAATATTTCTTATAAGAACCTTCGATGAAACGTTCCATCGTCAAGTTACGAGGCCTTCCATCAACGAATCGATCGAAAACTAATTTCAACATAATAAATTTAATCTTTTTGACGATTGTTAAATTACTGATAGATGGTAATCTGTTAAATTCTTGTGCGAGAAAATCAGCAATGGTTTGACATTCTAATAAATCGAAATATTTCTCTTGAATGTTGGCTTTCTTATCCGTTTGTTTATATTCTTTAAGTACAACTTTTTCCTCTCTATCTTTATATCTCATTAGACCATAATAAGCTAAACGCATTCCACCTTCAGCAAAAGGATTTGAAGCAATTCTAATATTCCATTGCTGATCTATTAGAGTACAACTTAATTGACTGTCGCATTCGAATTTCACAACTTGTACCCGTTTAGCTGGTATGTACGACCAATTTGGTTCTTTCGTATCAAAATTCACAGTGCGTAACATTTTGGTTTTTGATGGATTAGATAATTCGTTTTTCAATAACGCCGACGTTGTGTCAGAGATCGATCGTGACACTGTTTCAACAATAAATGGTAATAAATTAGTAAATTTTTCCACATCAGTTTGTTCAATTGTCATTTTTTCTTGTGCATATTTAAGAAACTCCTCGATCATTTTGTCTGTATGTGACTTTAAACGTCCAAAAAAGTATTTCACTTGTAATTCAATTAGTTCGTGAATATGACTATATCCAATTGATCCATCAGTATCATGAGTAAAGTAATAGTCTGCATCTTCTGATAAATCATGATAACGTCTCCCATGTGATGGAGCATCACCAACATGTATCAAAATGCGCACTGGATGCTTCCAGTTAAGATTTATCACTTTCTGTAAACCACCAAGAACATCTTCACAGTAATCACCACCATATTCACATTTAACCATTGAAACATATGAATGAAAAGTACCCTTATCAGTAAAGTCCAAAATGCTAAATTGTCTTTCTTGAGGTAAATTTAGATCTCGATATCCAACAAATGCCAAACGTATGTTTAAATGTGGAAAACGAGTTTTCAAAACTTCAACTGTTTCAAATATATGATTTTTCACATCGTCAATATACTTTCGCATACTGTTTGTACAATCCATTAGAAAACATAAATCTACTGATTCAGCTTCTTTCAATGCTTTGATAACTCCATTAATTTCTTCTGTACGCTTCGTAACGTTTCTCAAATGCTCTTCAGCCTGTAATTCTTTTTGCGATGTTGCAGCTAATTTATCAACACTATCCATTTGTAATTGATCACATTGTGTTTCTATTTGTTTAAGACGAATATTTCCATTAATATCATTCTTTTGAAGACGTTCAATTTCGTCTAATTGACGACGAAGTGCAGCGACATCGAGTGTCGCTGCTGTACGTGGAAAATACATGCTTCTTTGGGCCATTTTTTATGATAAGAATTTCGCAATGCGAGCAAATTCTTGTTGATATCTTATCGTCAGTAACGAGGAATAAACTTACGATGGTCTTTTTATAACATAAAAATTAAATTAATTCTTTGTGGGAAAAAACCCAATCCATCAACAAATTACCAATGGTTTTCTTTCAAGATTTTTTCTTTCTTTTCACGTATGCAAAAGATTACTAATAACAAATAACGCAACGCAAACGTTGGAAAGCTCTCTATTGGGAGAATTACTCCACACAACATCTTCGATGACTCTCTTGTGTAGATTGCAAATCAAAATGTAAACTATTCTTGTGTCGCAGAATGTATAAAAGATTTGTAAAATAAATCTTATTGGTTCGAGTAACTGAGGATGTGGTTGTGATTCCAGAATTAGCAGGAATTCCACGGTATGCCATGAAACTGTTTGTATCAGTTCCAGAATCAAAGAAATCGATTTCGGATTCGGAACTTGTTCCTAAATGTGCAACAGGGCGGAATAGGATGTATTCTCTATGACTAGATCCAATTGATTCATCAGTGTCATTTGTAAGGTGATGATCTTTACCTTCTGATAAATCATCATGACAACGTCTCTCATGTAATGAGCATCTCCAGATGAGATTTATCGCTTTCTATAAACCACAAAGAATGTCTTCACAGTAATCACCGTCGTATTCGCATCTATGACTTTGAAACCTTTTTGAACAAAAACAACTGCTGGTAAATCTTGATTCAAATAAATATATTGCTGTCTAAGTATTTATAATTCATATCGAATTGGTCGAATGTTAATAGAAAAGGTATTATGGATTGTTTTATCGAGATGATGGTCAATAACTTAGATATTTTCTGATACAAACTGAGAAATGATTTTGTCACTTTGTGTTGGTTCTACGAGTGTTACTTTTTTTTCTTTAGATAAAGAATAAAGGTTTTCTATAAATTTTTTCATATTCACAAATTAAATTAACAGGAAATTATTTCGTGAGACAGGATGTTACACTTTACCTAAGATTAGGTTCATTTTCTGACTTAACGTACAATCTCACACTTAGCTGACAAATTAGATATGTTTTTTTTTCTTTATTTTTCTTCGAATAAAGTAAAGATAAAGTAACACCCCTAATTGGTTTATCACGATCAGATAATAATGTTCTTGAATTATATTTTCTGCTTCCGTTTAACTGAGATCATTGACCTTCTAATATCGAGATTTAGCAACTAAACTTACATTTTCATTGTTTGAACAAAGATTCGTTTTCTGTTGAGTTATTCGAAAACATTGCCTGCTTATGATTGCCATACAAATGTCACATGGCAATGAAAGAGATCATGTTTCAGTCGTAACCGGCTCATCGTAAATTCTTCAGCGAAATACAAATGATTTCCAATGTTTGTTCGAAAGTTCATGCGCCTAGTCTTTTCAGTTTTTAATCGCTCGGAATAATCAAAATTTCATAAAAGGGATCTTGAAATTACTCATGTCTTTCATCTATGATGTAATTACAAAACTGATCTTGCATAAAACCAAAGGAAGAAAGAACGAGCATAAGTTTTTCATCCCAGTATACCTTCTTACACAATTTCAGATAGAAAAATGTCGTTAGCGGATGAACTTTTGGCTGATTTGGAAGAAACAAATGAAAATGAGGAAATACAGGTGAAAATGGACATTGATTCAAATCCAAATGTATCAAATCAGTTGAAGAGAAATGTCAACAGTGTTCATCATGTTGCCAAATTACAAGAATCGATCTTATTACAAGAAACAATGAGAAAAATCGATTTTCATACAAAATATCAACGGAAATCAACAATGGAAATCGAAGGACCTGTTGAATATGATCCTGAATATCTTCTCATTGTTGATGCAAATCATTTACTCGTGAAAATTGATGATGAAATCGACATCATTCATAATTTCGTGAAAGAAATCTATAAAAAACGATTTCCCGAATTGGAACAACTTGTTCAATTACCATTGGATTATCTTAAAACTGTTCAAGTGAGATCAACTTCGATAAAAGTGGATGAGAAGAATGAAATGGATCTTTTTTAGGTGTTGGCAAATAATGTTGATCGAGCAAAAAACAATGAACACCTTCAGAAGTTCTTGACACAAGCGACGATTATGATCGTCAGTGTTTCTGCATCAACAACTCAGGGGTAAGTGAAGAACAGATGAAAAGATTCTTTTCACTGATTTTTGTCTCTTCTTTCTCAGGAAAAACTTAACAGATGAAGAATTAGAAAGAGTGATGGAAGGATGTCAAATGGTTTGGATTTCATTTCGATGTAAATTTCTTTTCATTTCATCTGTTTTTGTTTAGGCGATGAAATTGAGTGAAGATAAACAAACAATGTTGACATATGTCGAATCACGAATGAGTTTTATTGCACCAAATTTATCAACAATTGTTGGTGCATCAACTGCAGCGAAGTTAATTGGAATGGCTGGTGGATTGACGAATTTGACGAAAATGCCTTCGTGTAATATTTTATTATTGGGAGCACAGAAAAAACAACTCGGAGGATTTTCAACAACTACAGCAATGCCACACGCGGGAGCGATTTACTATTCGAAAATTGTTCAAGATTGTCCACCTGTGAGTTTCTTTGATTCTCATGCTTTACCTGATTTTCTTTTCGATGAAAATCACAGTGGGGTGCAAAAATAATTGCCGTGCGTGTGTCGAAATCTCTTTTACAGAAGTAGGAAGTACTCAAATTACATAAAAAGTTCTGTTCTTTCTGTCTGTAGGGATGAGAGAAAATAATTCATGTAGATTAGATTTTATTCGATTGTTTTTATTTCAGGATCTTCGAGTCCAAGTCGCTCGTCTAGTCTCATGTAAAGTGTCATTAGCTGCACGTATTGACAGTTGTCACGAATGTCCACAAGGTCAACGAGGAAAAGCGTTGCTGAGCGAAATCGAAAAACGATTTGAAAAACTAACTGAACCACCACCAGTCAAAGCAATCAAACCGTTAGCTGCATCCATCGATTCAAAAAGAAAAACATGCGGGGGACGAATATGTGGAAAAATGAAAGACCGATATCGAAGATCAGAATTAAGAGCTGGTGTAGAACAATCTACTTTTGCAACGGTAATAATCAATTCTCTTCCATTCTTCAATAAAATCTTTCTTTCTTGTAGATTGTAGAAGATGCTTATGAATCAGATCTCGGATTGTCACGAGGAAGAATAGGTCAATCAGGTTCAGGAATTCTTCGAACTCCTCAAATTGATTCAAAAACCAAAGCAAGAATTTCACAAAAACTTCAAGTTCGTTTTCCTTCTTTTCTTCTCTTCCTTTCAAAAACCAATGTTTCTTTTTATTTTAGAAAACTTTACAACAACAAAACAACACATATGGAGGAACAACAACAGTTCACAATCGAAAACAAATCAGTGGAACTGCATCGAGTGTTGCATTTACTCCACTTCAAGTAAGAAAATATTTTTATAAAACACAAGTGAATCTCTATGAATTGTAGGGTTTGGAAATTGTTAATCCAAATGCAGCCGAAAAAGATCGAACAGGAATTGAAAGTCAAAAATATTTTTTGAATTCATTTGGTTTTACTAAAATTAATCTAAAAACAACTTGAATTCATGTTTTGTATGTACGAGAAATTCTAGAAAAACCATTTATTATCTTTTTTGTTAAAACTCCAACTGAGTAAACAAAAAAAATCGATCAAATGTTTATAGAATTATATATCCGGTTGATCTTTATGTCTTTTCAATTTCAAAGCTTGACAGATGGAATTACAGATATGTGTTTGAAAGAACCTTTTAATTCCTTGTTTTCCCAAATTAGTTCTTCCAAATCTTGTTAAATCCGTTGAATGAATACAAGGATCTGTCAACAAATAAGTTTGATTATCTCCAATATCAATTCCTTGAAGATCGACAACAATCATATTTCCATTTGTTCGTTCATAAGTCCAATGTGAAAATGCCTGGAGAGTCACAGCTGGATCATCATAATTGACATATCCAACATTATTTGAGAATTTCTTATAAGATCCATCGATAAAACGTTCCATAGTGAAAAAATGATATTTTCCTTCGTTTGGTGGATCAAAAACTAAAATAGTCGTAACAAATTTAATTTTCTTGACAATAAGAGTAACATTAAGTAAAAACGAGATTTTATTAAATTCTTGTGCAAGATAATCAGCAATTGTTTGACAATCTAATAATTCTAAATATTTATCTTTGATATTAACACAATTATCCAAACATTTGTATTGTTTAAAAACGACTTTTTCCCATCGATCTTTGTATAAAACTAATCCATAATACGCTAAACGCATTGCTCCTTGTGCAAAAGGATTTCGATTGATTTTGATATTTCCTGTTTGAGTCGTTTGTTCACAACGTAATCGATCATTACATTCATATTTGAGAAATTGAACTTTTTTTATTAAAATATTTGACCAATCAGGTTGTTTTTTATCCAAAATAATTTNGTCACGAGGAAGAATTGGTCAATCAGGTTCAGGAATTCTTCGAACTCCTCAAATTGATTCGAAAACCAAAGCAAGAATTTCACAAAAACTTCAAGTTCGTTTTTCTTCTTTTCTTTTCCTTTCAAAAACCAACGTTTCTTTTTATTTAAGAAAACTTTACAACAACAAAACAATACATATGGAGGAACAACAACAGTTCACAATCGAAAACAAATCAGTGGTACTGCATCGAGTGTTGCATTTACTCCACTTCAAGTAAGAAACTTTTCTTTTCGAAATCAACTAAATTTGTCTTGGATTTTAGGGTTTAGAAATTGTGAATCCAAATGCAGCGGAAAAAGATCGAACGGGAATTGAAAGTCAAAAGTATTTCTCGAATTCATTAGGTTTCACCAAAATTAGTTCGAAAACGACTTAAATTTCTACTTTGTATATACGAGCAATTCTAGAAAAATCATTTATTATCTTTTTTTTTGTTAAAAATCCAACTGAGTAAACAAAAAAATCGAGGAAATGTTTGTATAATTATACATCCGGTTGATCTTTATGTCTTTTCAATTTCAATGCTCGACAGATGGAATTACAGATATGTGTTTGAAAGAATCTCTTGATCCCTTGTTTTCCCAAATTAGTTCTTCCAAATCTTGTCAAATCTGTCGAATGAATACAAGGATCTGTTAACAAATACGTTTGATTATCACCAATATCAATTCCTTGTAAATCAACAACAATCATCTTTCCATTTGTTCGTTCATAAGTCCAATGTGAAAATGCTTGGAGAGTCACAGCAGGGTCATCGTAATTGACATATCCAACATTGTTTGAGAATTTCTTGTAAGATCCATCGATAAAACGTTCCATAGTGAAAAAATGATATTTCCCTTCGTTTGGTGGGTCAGAAACTAAAATAGTCGTAACAAATTTAATTTTCTTGACAATAAGAGTAACATTAAGTAAAAAAGAGATTTTATTGAATTCTTGTGCAAGATGATCCGCAATAGTTTGACAATCTAATAATTCTAAATATTTATCTTTGATATTAACACAATTATCCAAACATTTGTATTGTTTAAAAACGACTTTTTCCCATCGATCTTTGTATAAAACTAATCCATAATATGCCAAACGCATTGCTCCTTGTGCAAAAGGATTTCGATTGATTTTAATATTTCCTGTTTGAGTCGTTTGTTCACAACGTAATCGATCATTACATTCATATTTGAGAAATTGAACTTTTTTTATTAAAATATTTGACCAATCAGGTTGTTTTTTATCCAAAATAATTTCACGTTGATTTTGACTTTTATTTGTTGAATGTGTAGTCAAAGGATTTTCTTTATTTAATGAATAATGTTTCAAAACAGTTGCTGTTGCTTTTGCAATCGATTGAGAAACAATGTGAACAGCAAATGGTAATAAATTTTCGGCATTTTCCAGACGAATTTGTTCAATGGTCATTCGATTTTGTGAATAATTTGTAAATTGTTCAATCATTTTATCAGTATGATGTGTTAATCGACCAAAAAAGTACATTATTTGTAAATCGATTAATTGTTTAATACAATTATATCCAACTAATCCATCATTATCATTTTTAATAAAATCATCACAAATATCCGCTAAATTATGATAACGTCTTCCATGAGATGGACAATCTGCAATGTGCATCACTACTCGTAATGGTTGTTTCCAATTGAGTTCAATTAACTTGGATAAACCACCAAGAACATCTTCACAAGCATCTCCTCCCTTTTCACATTTAATTGTCGAAAGAAATGAATAGAAATCTTGTTCATTTGTAAAGTCTGATACACTAAATTGTTTATCAGGATGTAAATCAACATCTCGATAACCAACAAATGCTAAACGAATATTTAAATGTGGAAAACGAGATTTTAATAATCGAATTGTTTCGAATATTCGATCTTTAACTTCATCAATATATTTCTGCATACTACTCGTACAATCAATGAGAAAACAAACATCAACTGATTGAGTTTTATTCAATTCTTTGATAATATCATGAATTTCACTTGTTCGTTTAACTAAATGTTCTTTATATTTTTGTACCTCGTGTTGTTTTTGTGAAATGATCGATGAATTGCTGACAGTTTCTTTTTGTAAAAGATCACATTGCTTTTGAATTTGATTTAAACGATTGATTTCATTAAGATTCTTCTTTTCAATTCGTTCGATCGCATCTAATTGTCGACGAAGTGCTGCGATGTTCGATAAAGCTCTTCGGCCAGTTGAACGACTTCTTTCCATTTCAGTTTTTTTTCAAAGAAGAGAAAAACAACGAATGTTTTTATCAAAAATAATTATCACGACAAAAATATGATTGAAATTTGAAAAAATTAATTAAAGAGGCGAGACACGCTTGAAAAATCATTCATGCGTTTTTTGTTTTTCGTCTTTTCATGATAAAAATAGGGAGATAATAGGAACATACTTGTGTTTTATTTAAAAAAATCGATCAATGATGTTAATTTAGATAAAAAAAAGAATATTTGAGATTTGTTTGAAATGAAAAAGAAAGAGTTAATGTGAAAGATAAATCTAATCAACTAAGAATTAGTTTTTCCGTTAGAAAAAAGATTTCGAAGTCTTGGTTTATATGAATATTGATTTAAGAATGTTTACTTGAAATCGATTTGTTGATTATAGAAGATTTTTTCTCGATAAAATTTGAATCATATTTTGATGAAGTTTTTGTTACACTTTGATTTTCAATCATTTTCAATTTCAACGTTTGACAGATCGAATTACAAACATGAGTTTCAAAAAATCTTTTTATTCCAGGTTTTCCCAAATTAGTTCTTCCAAATCTTGTTAAATCCGTTGAATGAATACAAGGATCTGTCAACAAATATGTTTGATTATCTCCAATATCAATTCCTTGTAGATCGACAACAATCATATTTCCATTTGTTCGTTCATAAGTCCAATGTGAAAATGCCTGGAGAGTTACAGCTGGATCTTCGTGATTGACATAACCAGCATTGTTTGAAAATTTCTTATAAGATCCATCGATAAAACGTTCAATGGTGAAAAAGTGAACATTTCCTTCACTTTCTGGATCGAAAACTAATTTAGTCATAATGAATTTGATTTTTTTTATTGTTGATGTTGATTCATTGGTTGAAAGAGATAATTTGTTGAATTCTTGAGCGAGATGATCAGCAATTGTTTGACAATCTAATAATTCTAAATATTTCTCTTTCATATCAATATTATTATGAATATTTTTATATTTTTTCAAAACGACCTTTTCCCATTTATCTTTATTTTGCATTAATCCATAAAACGCCAATCTCATCGCTCCTTCTGCAAAAGGCTTTTCTGCAATTTTGATATTCGTCGATTCATTAATTTGTTCGCAAACTAATTGATCATTACATTGATATTTAATCACTTGAACTTTTTTCATTGGAATATTTAACCAATCGGGTTCAATCGAATCAAAACTAATTCGAGAAATTCGACTTGTTTTCGTATTTTGAAGATTACTTTCTACAGCTGAATGACTTTTCAATAATGATGAAGCAGTTTTCGAAATTGATCGAGAAATACTTTCAACAATAAAAGGCAATAAATTCTGAAAATTCTTTAAATTAATTTCTTCAATAGAAATTCGTTTTTGTCCAAATTGAATAAATTGTTCCATCATTTTATCTGTATGTGATGTTAATCGTCCAAAGAAATATTTCAAATCTAATTGAACAAACTTATCAAACAATTCTTGTCCAATGGCTCCATCATTGTCTGATGATAAATAATGATCTTTATGTTCTGGTAAATCGTGATAACGTCTTCCATGTGAAGGACAATCAGCAACATGAATTAAAATTCTTACTGGTTGATTCCATTGAAGATGAACTGTTTTTTGTAAACCACCGAGAACATCTTCACAAGCATCGCCACCATATTCACATTTAACCATGGAAACAAATGAATGAAATTTGTCTTCATCAGTAAAATCTAAAATACTAAATTGTCTTTCTTCGGGTAAATTTAAATCTCGATAACCAACAAATGCTAAACGAATATTTAAATGTGAAAAACGAGATTTTAACAATCGAATTGTTTCAAAGATTCGATCTTTGACTTCGATAATAAATTTCTGCATACTATTTGTACAATCCATAAGAAAACAAACATCAACTGATTCACTTTCTTGTAAAGCTTTCATCATTTGATTAATTTCTTTTGTACGTTTTAAAACGAATTGTAATTGTTCTTGAGCATTGATTTGTTTTTGAGAAATCGAAGATAATCTTTCAATCGATTCTTTTTGTAAAACATCACATTGTTTTCTGATTTCATCTAATCGAGAACTTTCATGAGTATTTTGTTTTTCAAATCGTTCAATCGCATCCAATTGACGACGAAGTGTTGCAATGTCAGATAATGTACTCGCTGAATGACGAGAAGAAACCGAAGATTTCTTATCCATAAAAAGAATATTCTGTGAGTTGTGATTACCCAACCATATTTATTATCAATCGGTACGGTGAGAAAGAAGAAAAAAAACAACACGACAAAATATATATTTATTCATGTCACAATCAATCATTGATATACTCGCACATATGGTTTTTTTTATTTTTCATCTTCCCATGGATATAATAACGTATGATCATATGATTTTCTTTTCTTTCTACCTCAAAATATTTGTCTAATTTGGTCTGAATGCTAATTTTTGTTTTGAAATCAATATGAATAATTGTCGAAGAAAACAAAAAACAAAGATATCGAGGGTGTAGTCATGTCAAACTCAAAAATAATCAATCATCCATTTAGATTTTCTGTCTCACCCACATTCTGTTTGATTTTCCATTTTCAAATGGGTTTGATTCAAGAAAACAAGTTACGCATTCACGGATTCATTAAACTTCTTCATTGCGTTTCAGAATTGTCTTTTTCTCAAGATTTGTTTCTTCATTTGAGTATGATATGAACTTACAAAAACACACTTCTAAAATCTGTATCAGATTTATTTTTTTGGATTAAAAAATTAACTTTCAAAGCAATGGAGTTAGACGGAAGCAAACGTAGCAAAGGATAAGAAAATACCGGTTCCAGAGAAAAAAGCATTCCACTGTTCGACAGTTGAGTTTTGGTGTGTATAATGAGTAAAATAATTAATGGACTGCATCATTCTTTTTACCGAAGCGAAAAGTCTTTAGTTTCTGACAATAAGATCATCAATTGATTGGTTAGTATCCAGATCTATGTATGAAAGAGTTTGATAATAATTTGCGTTATCAGCCGATATATATCAAATAAACAGAAAGCCTAACAATTCGATACTTACTTCGTTCATTTATAATTTCTGTTGGTGCTTGACCAATAGTTTGACCAATAGTATTTGGTCGATAATCTGAAAACATTGATTATTTATCTTAATGATGGTGTATAGAAAAGACTTGATATACCTCCAATAAAGTTTAAAGGCGACAATTTGAAACTTTCAAAAGATGACGAACCAGGCAAATCGACGTTTGTAACATTAATCAATTTCATTTGTATAGAGAAATTATCTACTCATAACGTATTCAATTCAGAACGAGCATAATCAGTAACTAATAAAATACCTTTACGATTCGTGCCACTCAAATTTTCATTATCAGAAGATATCTGAGATTGTTCATCATTTACTTGTGCGCAGCTTGATCGACAAACAGTGAACTTAATACTAAAACAAGAAATATCTTAATTTATGCATGATATTCAGAATCGATTCATCATTGGCACACCATTTGTAGTGCATTATCACAAATAACAACTCTGTATTATGAAAAACATATGCCGAATGGAAAACACTTCGAATCTTATAAATAGAAATCTTGTTTGACTACGACTCTAATGACATAGACAACGCAGTTTTCATATGTTGAATAGTTAACTAGTATAAATTGATTCTATATTTTCACTTCTNTTTATGCATGATATTCAGAATCGATTCATCATTGGCACACCATTTGTAGTGCATTATCACAAATAACAACTCTGTATTATGAAAAACATATGCCGAATGGAAAACACTTCGAATCTTATAAATAGAAATCTTGTTTGACTACGACTCTAATGACATAGACAACGCAGTTTTCATATGTTGAATAGTTAACTAGTATAAATTGATTCTATATTTTCACTTCTCGACTTACATGCGGTCCGGTTCATGGATTGCTTCAATAACAAGAGTGTCTGTCTTTGACCCGTTTTCAATAAATTGATAACGGTACATCTTGCCTTTCGTGCCCAATGACATTTCCAGGTCTCCAGTTTGATTAAGACCTAGCCAACGTAATATTCCTAGCTTCTAGAAATAATTATATCCATAGAATAGAAGGAAATGTGCTGAACTATAATGTATATCGACAAACTTCGCAAGAAAGAGACATTGGACTTTGATTGTTGTCATTGAAATATACTGTTTTGAGGGTCCAGTTTGGGTATTTCCACTTAGATGCTTTTTGTCCTTCAGGACAAGGATCATTTAAATCTACGTTTTTCTCTAAAAAGCAACAAGAAAAACAGATGTCTTTCGAGGTAATATTGAAATGTTACTGAATTTTTTCGTTGGGATTGCTGTTTGTTGACTTTCATCAAGTGGAGAACCCGAACTTTCTCTATTTATTGCTCGAGAATCCCTGCCAACCGGCGCAACTTGATTACTAGAAGCTGTATCTTGCGGAGTATGCAGTGACACTAAATTTTAGTAAATACAAAACATAAGCATATTTGGATCGAAGTTCTACATACTCGTATTTTTTGTAAGTGTACTGATAAACAAATGGTGTTACCTATCGGCGAAAACGGAGAAGACAGAATTGAATAAGACTGCTAAAGCGTCATCTAGATGTGGCTTCTATGCATAGCCGTATAGCACGGAAAATGACAGATGAATCAGCTCCACCTTCCAGAAGAAATCGACTCCAATCAGAAACTGAAGCAAGTACTATTATAGATGTCGATCTACATTCAATCATACAATATGATTTGTCAACTTTTTGACTATTTTTCCTTCGACATCGACATTTTGCAGTGATCTGTTTTTTTATATTTTTCTATAAATAAATGTCGAAGTTGAAATGATCTGGTCGATCATGGCTTCTTTTTCTTGAGAAGTACAGAACTTCATACTGTTGTTCTCTGGTAAAATAATGATAATCTATTTCATTAATTCCTACCCTGAACGAGCGAATAATTCACTCACATCAGTGCCTTGTTTGTTTCTTGCTGATTTCAATTGATTTCATACAGTTATGACGGTTTAGCACAATACCTTTCGGGCATCAACGTGCGTGCAGATAAAATATTAATTGAACTTGTATTTATTAGAAAAAAATCATTTTATTTCATAGAGTATGTCTACAAACAATTAAAAGAAAGAAGACGATCTTGTTTCATTTCATTGATGATAAAAAAAGAATGGTACAAAATTGTGTATTTTTCTTCTATAGTGACACAACACGTGCGTATTAGTTTTGTACGTAACTGCAGATAAGAAGAAATTCTTTTCAAGCACATGTCTTTGTATCGCGTCTCATCGATTTCCCTTGATCATGTTGAAGTTTTCCGTCAGCAATCCGATCCACCTACAATTCCATCAAGCCCGAGCTACGGCATCGATGCTCCTTTGGGATTAATTGCATCATCATTCACTGCTCCACTTTATCTTTACGCGACATTAAGCGGTAAATTTCAAGTATGGGAGGCACTTCTTCGTGATTTAGTCAAAGAAATCGATCTCCACGAACCGTGTTTAGATTGTGGATGTGGAAGAGGAATGGTTCTTTTAATATTAGCCCGTTTGAAAAAGGAAATCGGAACAAAAACTAATCAACCAATGTAAGTTTTCTTTCTAATTGATAAATAAAAGTAAATTGATGAAAAATAGATCACCAGCGTATGGGATCGATATTTTCAATAGTTTTGATCAAACATCGAATTCGCCATTATCAACATGTCGAAATCTCGCGTCTGCAAATTTGTTAGATTATGTTGTATTAAACACCGGGAGTTTCCTTGATTTACCATTCAAAGATAATTCTTTTACATTAGTTACTTCATCATTGGCAATTCATAATGTTTCGAATACCAATGAAAAACAACGAGCAATTAGGGAATGTGCACGAGTAACAAAACCTGCTGGTTGGTTGTTAATTGTGGATTTGAAAGGAAATGTTTCTCTTTATGAAAATACATTAAAAGAATTGCAATGGAATTCAATAGAACGAACATGGGCAGGAATGAAAATGATGTTCGGAGTGTGGCCATGTGAAGTATTGAAAGCACAGAAACCATTGTCGTAAATTCACAAGAAATGTTCGTATTTTATCAAATAAAAGAATTTATTGAACTAAACCATTTCCATGGCAGTTTTTTTCCCTAACAGATATTCTGATTAGCTTGAAGGTTTTACTTAAAAAGAAAGAGAAATCACAATATCTCACGATTGAGTTAATAAATAATAATAAGGAAGAAAAATTTACAGAAAAAAGAAGGAATATTCGCTTTAGAAATAAAAAAACACCGGTTTTTGAAAAGAAAAGATGAGCACCAAGAGAGAATTATGATGAGCGAAGACGATTGTTCATCGATGACTTGTTATTTCGATCCACTACTCAATTTCGATAATTCATTAAGAGCATCGGTTACCTAAAATGAAAGATTTCTATCGAATTTTTCTTTCAAATACCGAACAAACATTTTTCAATGCATTGTGAGTTGATAATAAAACCGAATGAAGTCCATTTAACTTCGTTTGATAATATTCTTCTTGTCTTTTTAATAAAATCGACCATTCATTATCTTGTTTCGGATATCTAAACAAATATGATGAAAACCTTTCTTCATATTTTGTCTTTTCTTCTTACGAGAAATCGTTTGACCACAATGGATAGTTTTGTACAAGACGATCAGTCATTCGATCGATTTCATTTAATTTAACGCATAGAAAGATATTCACAGTAAGTAAAATTAACATTCTAAATGAAAAGAGAGAAGATAAGAAGAAGATTTGTTTGATAAACATACATGATTATACAAAATGGAAATAAGAAATTCTTTGTTGACCATGTTGATGAAGTCAAATCGGTTGATTGAGATAAATTTGAATCATTCGGTTGTTGATCTTCTTGACGAGTGACATTTCGATATCGAACAGATGTGGAATTATCAATTGAAGAATCATTTTCATTAATTTGTTGTTTTCTCGGATGTTTCTTCTTCGGTAATGAGTTACTCTTCTCTTTCTCATAATGATTCGTTCGACTTGATGATCTTTGTCGACCAGATGTTTCATGTTCAATTCGTTTCACTAAATTCAATGAGAAAAAAAAAGAAACACTTTTTCTTTCTCGAAGAAAATGATTGGAAAGAGCAAGAAAAGGTACCTGTTGATGTTGATAATTCGATTCGATTGTCTTTGAAAAACAAAAGAAAAGCAAAATGAGCGAAACACATGAGCTTAGGCATAATTCAATCGAATTCAACTTACTCAAATCTGTAAATGAATCCTGAAGAGCAGCCATGGCATTCTTTTCGACAAAAGCTGAATAAAAAGAGAAAACTTGTTTTTTAATCAACCTCGAACACGATCGCATGGTGTTTTCTGTTCTTCTATCTGCGAACATCACCCCATCGTTTAAAGAAAGAAGAAAAAAAATGTTTTCCTATCAAAAATCTGACAGAATGGCGTGATTAGAAAGTATTTTCATATTCACCAATCAAATGTTTTCCTCGAGAAAAGGGATTTTCACTTACATTTGATGATCACCATAACACTTTTTACATATCGAACTTCACACGTGACTTTCAAATGGGATTTGTTTGGACCTGTTTGAATAAGACAATAACGAGATGCAATGAAGAATGTGTCCGCATATCGAATTCCTTCATTTCGAACTTCCGTATCGATTATGTAATGAGATTTGGATGATTCACAATCGATAATCTAAAATTGAATGTGAAAAGTCAAAGAAAACATGAGAAAAATTTCAAATTGACTTGTTTTTCATTGGAACAGATCGTTGTTGCACCGAACACAGCAGCAACACCAACTTTGTAAGTACAAAGACGTTCTCTTTTTCCTGTTTCAGGATTGACGATCCATTCTCCCGTTTGAAAATCTATCGAAACGAAGACAAAAAAACGATGAAAAGAGAAAACAAGAGACAAAACTAAACCTTTTATTCGACGTGAAGCGTGATAAGCAGCGAGAAAATCTCGATCATCAAATATATATTCAAATAAACGTTGAACTGATGTTGAATATGATCGATCGATTAATTTTGTTGCTAAATGGGATTGACATGGACACGTATTTAAATATGTTTGTTCTAATTTACAAGGAGAAAAAAAGCAATAAAATCAATTGTATTTATGAAAATAAACAAACCAGAATGATCTGTCATTGTTAATAAAGGATTTTCTTGTTTATTGAGAGTAGATGGAGGTTGACGAATTAATGTATTTGTATTGGCTTCTTCTCCAATTGGAATTATTCCAAGATCATCATCAACATCGATATCATCATCTGTTGGTCTTTCACTTCTCGATGAAATACTTGAATGATCGTCTATTTCTTCTTTTTTACTATTTGTCGAACTTATTGAATTTGATATATCACGCTTTAAGAACAAAATAAACTTTTATCTATTGACAAAGATAAAAATTCCTCTTCAACGAACCTCTTGTTGTCTCAGTGAAGTTTTATCAGGTGTTGAGTTTGTTGATGTTGTTTTGTTATATGAATCTTCTTCATCTGTAATCATATCTAAATCATTTCCATAACTTTCACGAATCATATTCCACATTTGTTGAGTTGAGATTGGCTAAAAACAAGAAATTCTTTGTTTTCATCAAATATTTCTCAATGACAAACTTGTTCAGCAAATATTGTTTGCCAGATTCGAAATATCATTGCATAACTTTTATCACGTGTCGCAAAACTTGCGAAGAAATATTTTTCACTTTTATTCGTTCGAACTTCAATGGCATTTGGAATGACTTTTGCTGTTTTTTCACGTGTTATTCCGATAATATCTTGAAATTTTAAACATAAACTCGTTTCCCATTTGAGAAAATTTGCATGGAAACATAAATAATTTTGTGATATGTACATTCGACCTTGTGTGAGAATTTCTTTTTGCCATGCACATGAATAATCTATAAATCGCATTCTAANTTTTTCACTTTTATTCGTTCGAACTTCAATGGCATTTGGAATGACTTTTGCTGTTTTTTCACGTGTTATTCCGATAATATCTTGAAATTTTAAACATAAACTCGTTTCCCATTTGAGAAAATTTGCATGGAAACATAAATAATTTTGTGATATGTACATTCGACCTTGTGTGAGAATTTCTTTTTGCCATGCACATGAATAATCTATAAATCGCATTCTAATTATTTGATTTCTCATGTGAAAATTCACTTACCAACAATTAGTCGCTCGTCCGCTGGTAAATCTTTGAATAGTTTTCGAAAATCTTCATTTCTTTGTCGATATGTCGATTGAAATGGCTAAAAGAAAACATTCGATGAATCATCATGAAGAAAGAAAAGTAAATTTCGCTGATTATTTAATTATCTAAACTATCTACCCAAAATTTCAATAATGAAGTAGCAGTTAGAAAAGCTGTTGATTTTTCTGAACGTGTTGGTGTTAATGAATGGCGTTGAGATTGATTACGAAAAGATTTTGTTAAAGGATAAGTAACAGATTTCAACGGTTCATTTACAAAATTCTTTCTTCGAATTCGAACTTTTCTTGTTTGAGATTTTGTTCTTCGAATTGGTAAAACGATTTCGTGAGGATTGTCTTTGCCAGTCCATGAATGTCTTCGATATTGATTTTTCAAAGTAAATATTTGAACATTTGAAATGGATTCTGATGCATTTGCAACAATATTTGTTTGTTGATTTAATATTGGAAAAGATGAACCTGAATAGGTTTCTAATTGAATCGATTTTGATGGAGATTGATGTGGAAAAGAAGTTGATGATGGATGAGTGGAAAAATAGCTTTTCAGATTATCGAATGAAAATGTTTGTTTGATGAAATGTTCATCAATCGAATGCGAATTTCGAAAACTATTCGAACGAAAAAGTGATTTCAATGTCTCCATTCAAAGAGATTTCGTTCGAAAATGAAAAGAATCTTTCTTATTTCGAGAAAAATATTTTTCAACTATGCAGATATGCAGAAATGGAGGAGGGAAAGGATATCAATGTCGATTTCATTGCCATTTCTCGTTGTTGACTCATTCAACCGTAAATACGAACTTTTCTCTTATTTATATCGAAAATTTCACTTACATTATACCAAGGTTTCTTCTTCTTTGTAATCGACGATGTCGAAGGTCTCTCTTGATTTAATATTTGTTTATTATCAGTTAAAATTGGTGAAGTTTTCTTGTTTGAACTTTTCTTTTTCTTTTCAAACGAAGCATTTGCACTCAATGCTGATTCGTTACTGGTCGTGCTTGTCGATGACGATTCAAGCATGGCTTTTGTTGATGTATTTGGATAAGAAGTTAAAGACGAAAGTTCAGCAAGATTTCCGAGAATAACTGGTTCACTTTTATTCCGTCGATGATTTATCTGACGTTGTTTCGTTTGAAGATATTTTAACGAAGATAAATTCACTTGATCAGCTGATTCACGTAATAAATGACTCTTTTGTTCCAATGATAAATCATCGGTTGGAGATGAACAAGAGTCAATCGAGATACTCATGCTCGACATTTCACCACTAGGAACATTTCCAACAGCTAAACAAAAATGACTTTTTGAGAGAAAATCAAATTTTCGATAGATATTAATTTATGGAGATATTTTCGTCACTTACTTGAAGTTTTGTTATTGAAAGAATCGATTGTACCAGAGAGATTCGATGATAAACCATTCTGATGTTGTTGGTTACTTGCTGGAAATGTGATCGATGACGAAACAACTGGTTTTGGATTGATTTCATCTACTGATGAACGTTCAGGGGATGAACTATTCAAAGAAAAACTAATGATTTTTCTCGATAATTTCTTTTTCTCACCTGAGAGTCCTTCCATCTAATGGAATAACAGGGGGAATTCGAGACATTTGTAATGTCAATCTAGAAAATATATCAATAGTGTTTAATCAGAGTTTGATTGATTGATTGATTAACAATCACAAAAGAACAGAACAGCGAATTTATCTCTTTCGGTAAAGAAATTTGTCATCAGGAAATAAAGCAAGAAAATTTCTTCAAATTTTAAAATAATTTTATTTGAAAAGTTTTCAGTTTTCGTTTTCATTTTCAAAAAATAAACTAAAATATATGAAATCAATAGATGTCGCTTTCGTTCATTGTTCGAAGCTCCTCAATTTGATGTAATCGATAATGACGTTTTTGTTCTTCGAAGAATTGTAGAAGATGCGATTAACAATGACGAAAAAGAAATGTTTTATTGATTTGAAAGGAAAAAAAGCAATTACAAATAGCGTCTGTTCTTTGATGTTGAGTTTTTGTATTGAAAGGAGACAAAAGAAACGAAAATATGATAGATAGAACGCGAGTGTATAATATCACGAGGAGTATTTGTTTGGATTTTGATTAATTTACATTGGTGGACGATTTTGTCTGAAAGAAAAACGAAAGAAAGATATGATCGAAGACAAATGATGAAAAAACGGAGCATCGAGCTGAGCTGAGCGAGAGCAAATGAAAACTAACGACAAATTCTTTTCAATTATAACCAGCTGCTGTTCTTTGATTCATCTGCATTGAACGCATTTGATATGCTAATGGATCATCACTGAACAAAATCTCAAATTATTTACTCGAGTTTTTCGATTCTCATCAAACTTTTTACGAAGAAAAATCAATCCGAAACTTACGTTTTCCATGTTTTATGAAGAACAAGGAATACGACAAATGTGATCATACAAATGATGCCAACAGTGATATAGGCCCAACCGAGAAACGGATTTTTTCCGCCCATCCATGATGTCGTACTAATGATAAATTGTTTTCGTCCAGAAAAACTTGTAACCGGATAATCTTTTCATAGGAGAAAATCTTTTAAATTCACATCAAAATACTCTGAAAAGAGATTTACTATAAGTTATTGTAAGAACATAAGTTCCTTTGGGTAAACCATTTTGAAACGTGGTTGATTCAGTTAAACTCAATTTTCGATATAATTTTCTAAATGTTGGCATTGCAGCAGTTCGCATCCAGACGATAAAATCTTCGTTTTGATAACCATTATTATCATCAGTCAGATTTGTATCTAAATGCCAAGCATCTTGTTGCCAATTTGGTGGTCGCGGATTTGTCGCGAACCCTACATTTCAAGTCAAATCAAAATTCATTTTTTCAAATCTCAATTTTGTTTTACAATTTTGAGGATTATCGGGATTTTTGAATTTGACTGCTTTGTCAGTTGACCAGGCAATTCCTGTTCTCAAGAGTGGTACACTGATATTCCCATTCATAGATAAGACCAATGAATCTAAAGAACAATTCGATTGAGAGAATTGTTTTGTCAGATGATTTACCATTGAATTTGGAATTTGCAATTGCACCACATGGTGTAATGTCTGTACCATTGACTGATTTTTGGAATGGCTGACAATCAGATGAAACAGCGTCTTTCTTTCCTAATAACTGATTATCATCTCGAGATCGAACATATCGACGATGATTTTGATAATAATTTACCAAACCATAGTAAAAATATACATCACCCTTAAACAAAATCAATATGGAAAATTTCTTTGAAAAAAATCCTTTTACTTCAAAATCTTTGTCTAAAGTAAAAGACTTCTGACATGTACAACTTGCACCTGTATAATTTGCTTGTGCTAAAACATCTGCACACGTTGTATTTGATACATTCAAGCTCATACAATTCGTATCAGTATAATCCAAATCGAACTCCAAAACCTATGACACAGAAAACAATTCCACAATGAACTTCCTTTTCAAACCGTTTTTACTCGTTCGGATGTGACGACCAGTACAATACCAATTGGAATGAATATCAAACCAATTGCTAAAAACACAGGTAATGCTGTATTTGCTGTGATAATTGGTTGCCATGCCGGGAGTCTCTGTTGTTTAAAAGCGGTATCTAAAACAACAAGAAATGATTCATAATCCGTTTTTTGTTTTGAATTGAAAACCAACCTGCTGGCTTTTTGCTTTTCTGGTGTTCATTATCAGCCTCATTTTCTGCTGGAGTGGACATTTGGAGAGAGTTATTTTATCAAAAAAAAAAAATAAAAATGCCAAAATTACAATATTGATATATTTGTTTGCATAACTCAAATAACACGAAGAACGGAACAAGTATAATTACTAATACAAAATGAGATATTAAGCAATGGTTTTATTTTCAAATGTAAAATCATTTTTTCGTTCTTGAAAACATTTGTTTTGTTTTGAAAAAGAAAAGAAAAATAATTTTATACGAAAATTCATTCGACGATAGATGTCGCACATAGTCAATCGCTGTCATTCAGTAGAAAACTTCCATATGAAATGTCAAACGAGACTTACTTGGCACGAATAATTTAAAATAAGTTTGCTGCCATTAGCTTCAAAGCTGTTTTTCAAGAAACGCTCGTATTAATAAAATTCTTCTTGACAATTCATTACTTTTGCCTACGTTTTTCTTGAATAATTCATGTCAAAGAAAAGAAAATTCTCTGAAAACAATTTCTTTAATTTGCTCATTTTTCGAAAAGAAAAGTCATTGTTTATTTCGGCATCAGAATAAACGTGTGAATCTCATAGAGGCTGTGACTTCGAACGAAAAATCATCGAAGCATATCATGACGTTGTTCGGTGACAAAAGTTCGCATTCGATCAAACACTTTCATGTCATTTCGTTTACATTTGAAACGATTATTATTCTCAATACTTTATTATCGAAAAAGTCGATTACGACGATTGGTACTTGTCTTTGGAATTCTTAGTTGCGTTTGTATTTTCTATTCAATTCAAAAGAAAGGAAATTGTTTACGTGAGTTTTTCTTCTTCTTTTCAACGTACTCTTTCAAATTGATAAATTCAATTAGTTTAGTTGAATATTATCGTTCGCGATTATTCTGTTTTGTCTTAACAAATCAAGAAAATTTAGAAACACGTGCACGAGCAACATATGAAACATGGGGCCATCGATGTGGACGATTTGTTTTAATCACTCGATTGAATTCTTCGCGTTCGTATACAATATTTGATGATGAACAAATACATCTTGAAGAGAATCAATTGCCTATTCAATATATTCCAACATTACCCAATGAAACTTATTCACATTTAGCAGATAAAGTTCGACAATCGCTTCTATTTTTCAATGAAATTTATCCCAATTATGATTGGTATCTGAAAGCTGATGATGATACTTATATCATTGTAGAAAATCTCCTTCGATTTTTGATTAGTACAATCAAGTAAGACAAAAACAAAGTTCTTTGTCTTGTTTATGAAATACTTTCTAGACGATATCCAAAGCCAATTCTATATGGATATCGTTTTCGTGAAGATTATTATGTAAGTGGTGGAAGTGGATATGTGATAACACGTGATGGTCTTCAATTATTCAGTTCATATATGAATGATGATGTCAAATATTCAATGTGTAATTCATCGATGGAAGATATGATGGTGGGATTATGTTTACAAAGAATATTTGATTTTGCACCATCAGATCAAACGCAACATTATCGATATGTTGGAGATACAATTGATCAACATGGAAGAGAAAGATTTCATCCATTAACGTTTCGTGTTCATTTTAAAGGACCTACGAATAAAACCAAAAGAGAATGGATTCATTTTCGACCGTATCATCATAATTTATTTGTAAAGTCATTTCTTATTTTATTCGATTAATTGACTTTTTTCTTTTCATAGGGTTACGAAGCATTTAGTGAAACAACAATTAGTTTTCATTACACACCACCTGCTGATATGTATGAAATGGATTCGTTTCTTTATGATATCCGACAATTTGATAAACAAGTTTGTCGTGCAAGTGTTTAAGTTTAAAAAGTAATTTTATTAGCACTTCTGTGTTATCTGTTTGAATAAACAAGAAAATATAAATGATAAAACTAACAAAATCTTCATACGGATGGATCTATTATAATCGATCAGATTCCAGTCAATAATTCCAGTCCATGAACTATTATATTAATTGATAAATAGATTCTAAACGTAGTTTGATATGACCTAAAAAGGTGATTCTGAAAATAGAAAAGATGTAGTCATAGTCCGGAAATAATTCTTAAAAGTCAAACCAATTTTGTTCTTTGTCACAACTTTATTTTCGGGTTATCAGCATCTTTGTTCTAGTTTTCTTTTCAAACTTCTTCCAGTTCTTGATCACTACTCGTTGTTTGAGTGAAAGAATACTTAGAATGTTGACCTATATGTACTAACTTGATCATGTAAAAATTCTTGGTTTTGAGAAATTTGAAATAGAAACTTCCGTAAATCAAGAAGATACTTTGGATATTTATTTAAACAGCAAATTACACAGAAGAAAATATTTAATTTTCTGAGGAAAAACTCAGTCCGAGATCAAAGATTGTGCCATGATACTTACATGATTTTCACCTTTCGGTAATGTATTGCTGAAGAATTGAAATCCATCGCACAAACGAATGTATTGAGAAATACTAACCATCAATACCAACAAGAAGAAGCAGAAGAAGAGAGAAGGTATACAATCATTTGAATTGTTACAATAGGTAAATGATTTATGTGACAAAATGAAAACATCCAGCTTTGTTTTGAATATTTTAAGTCGGACGAATGTTATTTGATTTAAACCGCCAAAATATTTGTCTTCGAACTGATTGACGAAAGCGAGGCGATGCGAAAACAAATATATAAAAACTTCCCTAAATGGAAATATCAATTTTAATCAAATGAATTTAAAAATCTTACAATAAAATACATATAAGTGATTAAAAGAGCGATTGTTATGGCGAAATATTCTTTTGTTAGTTGATTTACATCTTTTTGTATATTCGCTGTAGTTAAAAGATATATACTAATTGCTCCATAAGGACTTATACTTATGAGAACAAGCAGAACTCCCATCAATATCATTCGTGTTGCTTGCCGATCAGCTTGTTCTCGTGCAAGAATGATTGTTTGACGAAGATTTCGATAAACTAACCATCCGAATATGCTTTGAACAGTTATAGGAAGAAGACAAACAATAACAGAAACATATATTGTTGCATATGTATTAAAAATTGCATTCGTCGATGTACACCAACCTGATATATTTGAATAAAATACTGCACCAGATATTCCATGGATTAACCAGAAAATTGTCGTTATTACAACACATCGATATGCTATTTTGATGTGACTGAAACGACGAATGCGATCATTTTGTGATGTTGCAAAAAACTGATCAATTGTTGCTAAACAAACACATGTGAATGATATGGGAGTTATGGAGGTAGTAAAATATGTTCGCATTTTACACCAAACAATTGATGTTCGAGATAAATCAAAATTATAATTTGATGTTATGATAAGTGGAATTAATTGAAAAAGCATTACATGTAAGTTACACATTGAAGCAATCAAATAGTAAAATATACATGGTGTTCGACGATACGTTGAAAGACGTGAAAATATATAAATATTTCCAATATTACCAAAGATTCCTATTGCAAGAAATACAGAACCTGTATATACGATGATTTCATTACCGAGTATTGTTAACGACATTTCTTAGTTGAAGTAAATCGTTAGATAAAGAAATAAATTATGAAATCTGTCTGAAGCAAAGAATTTTATAGATGTTATTAGTAATTTCAGATGAAAAGATTCATTCGAGTGACAGATTTTATTCTATTTTTATAAAATATTTGTTTCTCTCTCCAGAAGAATTTGACTTCATTTTAATGTCAATATCATTTGATTATATATATTTTAATGCTTTTATTTAATTAATTCAGAGAGGAGCGTGGCATGACATGTCCTCAACTTCGATACCTTGAACGAAAACGTTCCTGAGGCAGATGTTGTACATAAAAATAAAAAGAAAAGAGAAAACCATGTATATATTACACTACAGATAGAATTAAATTTTACAGAAAGAGATCAAGTACACTAGACCACGACAGTAAATGCAATACAACAATATATTAATATAAGAGGAAGTAGAGAAATAATGAGCATAAGGAGGAGGAAAGGAAGCAAGAATATTTCAATTCTTCCTGATATAAATACAAGGTTACAGATCATCTACAGGTAAGACCATAAAAGAGACAAAAAAGGTAGTAAATACACGTGAAAGATCAAAGATATAATCAGATGTCAAAGAAAAAGAGTAAATAAACATTTAGGGAAAAGTAGATAAAAGAATTTAATGGCACAACACATGATCAAATAAAGACACTTGGTCTACAGTAAACAAGTTCAGGATCCTATCACTAGTCCTTCCTTGACTTACGATTGTTCTTTTTTCTTTTAGAAGACTATGATTGTTGTACTATTCATATATATATACAACAAATACAATCTATGCTGACGAAGATAGTCAGCTATTGTAGATGGATTTGTTGCAATAATGTTTGGAATAAGTTTAGTGAAGTGCATTTTCGATTGTTTTTCTACTGATTTAAATTTAGGTAGATTACAAATTTCATCGTTTGTTGCATCAAACCAATGATGTATGAGTCTAAACGTTTGTCTATTAAAGGCTTCAATGCCTTTTTGTTTAGAATTAGAAAGAATTGGATAAATGTTTAGTAACGATTGATAATGTGATCTTATGCAGGCATTAAATAATCTGTAGGATGACCATGTCGCAGAAGAAGACACAACGATTGCAAGGTCATCTGCAAAGAGATGCTTCCAATGCAAATTGGAAATACCATATAGTATGTCGTGGTGGTACAATATAAAGATCACAGGTCCTACAGAGGACCCCTGCGGCACACGTTTATGAAGAGCAAAGATGTCCGATACTGTATCATTGATTGTGATGCACGCTGTTCTCTCCGAGAGATAGGCTTTGATCCAAGCCATCAAATAAACAGGACATTCCAAATGAGAGAGTTTCAGCATGAGACCATTGAATCAGAGCTGGTTAAAAGCAGCTTTGAAATCGATAAATAAACCTGCAGCAGCTGTATTGACTGTCAGACTTTGCCCAATTTGGTCAATAATTGAAACGAGCCGTACTGCCATGTTGTGGCCCGGCCGAAAGCTGGTTTGTTCTTCCGGTATTATATTATTTTCATCTGTCCACTTGCGAAGAAACTCGGGAAAGATTTTTCAAGGAGCATGGAAGCAGCGATATTAGGCGCGTATCATTTACATTCGCTACATTTTGGTTACTTTTCGAAAGTAAAATAATTTTAGCCATCTTCCAATGCGAGAGCATGCACAGATGTGACATAAAGTAATTGAAAGAGGAGCAAATAAAAGTATGATGTGATGAAGGTAACAACTTGATCATTTTATTCGATACTCCATCCATTCCCGATGAGTTTTTATTCTTCAAAGATCTGATGACTATTTGATTATATGCATGGAGACAAAAATTGAATCGATCATACTTTTCCGAAGAAGATGAATAGCGGAATCAAAGTCAAATAGTGATTTCAATCACTCGTTAAATGCTCCCAATACATTCGAGATTTGCATATACTATTTTGATTCGAATGAATATATGATAATATTCGATGAGACTAATAGTATACTATTCAGCGTCATTGTTGATGATCTTTGTATTGGAGAATCATTCCAGAAGATTATGGTGACGATGGGATAGATTTAATCATTGATGACATTGAACTGCGTGTTCACACCATTTTCTCATTAGGATTTCGTCCATCAAGTGAGTGATAATTATATCTTCCGCAACAAAAAAAAAGTATAAGTAAGGGAATAAAAGTGCAGTCCTTAATCTTTTCAACTGTATCTTCAACTATTGATTCACTTTCATGCAGATGCGTGAAGACCTGCATATTGTTTCTTTTTACATGTAAAGACCAAGGTATGGGCAGCAAGAAAAACATGACCTAACAACAACAAGGTATGTAGAACTATCAGAATCAATATTAACAACTACGCTACAGATCATATCGACAATGGTATCAGTATCTTCAGCAAATGCAATAAGAACTAACAATATCAGAAAATTTCCCTATTCTAATTTCAATAGCATCATCAACCAATGTCATTTCTAGGCAGCTCATCGATTCTAGATTCTCTAGCACTATTGATCTGTTCATTATTTAATTCAGAAAAAGAAGCTCAAATACGCTTCGTTCCTGAAACTTCCAGCAGTTCATCATGTATTGATACTCTCATTGTAGTATTTCGAATGAAGCATACAATGAGAAGAATCTTTGTCAAAATCATTCCAGCTGTGCCAGTAATAATACTGACCCTGATGGATATATTTGTACCTATTCATCTGGTTTTACTCGCATCTGTTGTGAAATAAATCTACGGCGTTGTACATCATTTATTTGTTGTTGTACTTTATATAACCGATAAATCTGATCCTTCGTTTTTCTTTTGATACAATGGGTGTATGTAGTGAGACATTAGATCGTTCATTAATTTCCATACGTCCAGATAGTTGGCAGAATGCTCATTGTGAACCAATGAAAAATTACTATGACATACATCAAACAATTTGCTCGAAGAATGGCGCTTGTCGACCATTATTAGGCAATTATAAATATGAATGTTTTGGCATGAATTATTCGAACCACCATTGTTAAATCATTGGGACAAAAATTTGGATGTCATAAATGATTTCAAAATCAGCATTTTATATTACAATTCTTGTCATCATAAGTTTTATCCTGATTATTATAATAATGTATATTTTGAAGTATGGTTTTGGTATTGATTCCACAACGGATGAACTATAGTACGATACTGATGAGAGAACCGCAAACGTCTTGCTGTTCATCGATTTATTTATGCGAAAAAACCGCGAGGACCATTGGTGACAGCTTATACAACAGTGTGACAGACAAAATTAGCATGAAAATACTGCAATACAGAAATTCAGTTTTTTGTGTAAAATTTTACTTAATATACTCATACAATGAACATCTAGTAAACGCGTTAGTAATCGCGAGATAGAGAATATGTATATATATTAATAAAATTCTAAGCAGATTATTGGACATTATAAAAGCTTTAAATAAATATGAGTTCATCAAATAATTAGTAAAAGTTCTATCGCTACATCAATCCTTCGGTTTTTGTCCATAAGCAAGAATAGCAACCATTGGTATATCGAAAGGTTCATTGGGTTGCTTGTTAACCATGTCTAGTAATACGTCATATACTACCTTGTTATATTTATCTCGTTGTACATCTGTCATGTTGGTTTCTTTAAGAAATGGGGCGATCCAACGACCTTCTGTCAGTTTTTTTACGCAGTCATCATGATTCACGAATGACCAATGAGACTCAAAAGTATTTACTTGTACATTGACAAAACCAGCATCTTCAAGTACTTTTTGAACATAGGATACATCGGCCCAGTTACGTACACTTTGAAGAATTGGAACAGAATTTTCTTCTTTAGTCGATGACATCTTTGCTCGTGCAATGCATTCGGACACAATAGGTACCCAACCAACTTTTTGCCATGTCGTTATCGCGACTGTTCCAGATGGTTGAAGAACACGAAGCATTTCGTTGAGAGCTTTCGAAGCATCGGGTATCATCATAAGGCCAAATGTGCAGAAGGCGTGCGTAAAATGATTGGATGAAACATCAACAAGATTCGTAGCATCAAGAACACGAGCGTAGAATTGAGATGAGGGCCAATTGTGAGAAGCAAAAGAACGCTCGGTAAATTCAACCATTTTCGGTGAAAAATCACTTGATAAAATTGTTACTTTCTCGAGAAGTCCTGCTTTAGAATACGCTTCGCCAAGTAATGTACTTAAAAATCCTGCTCCACCGGCAATATCAATTGCTTTGATGGTTTGAGCAGTAGATACCGTGACAGGTAGAATAGAAACTTGTTCGAGCAATTTAGTAATGCATGGACCTGTCACTGGTACAGCAAGAGTTTCGTATTCTGGTGCACAAAAGTCCCACGTTTCAGCTTTGTTCATGGTTTTCAGTCTATAAGACAATAGACAAAATCCAGATTTTAATTGAAACAATGTTTTAAAAAAAGTTGAAGTATTTCGTTTCTGATTCTATTTTATATACATAATGACAGACATAATTAGTACTTCAATTTTTAGACGAGAAAAAAACAAACAATCGCATATATAATCATATAACGTAAAACATGGATCTTTATGGACAGAGAGAAAAGGAATCTTGCACTGAAAATGCAAAAAAGATGACAGTAGCATTCAATTAATCTATGAATATTTTTTCAATAATAAATGTCACGATGAAATACAATAATGATAATGAACTATATAGCTTCAAAATTAAAAACTAGGTTTACTATCACAGGATTTAGTGCCATAAACAATTGAAGAAAAAAACGCGTAACCGTGTTTTATTGTTCTCTTAATTATCAAATAATCGAACGAATGAATTCGGTATATTTTTCTTATCACAACGGCAACTGATTTTCTTCAGAAATGATTGCATTACGTTGATTAATATCACAATCATGCTCTTTTCATCCTGAAAATATTGATAATAATATTGACATGGTTAAGATCTAAGTTTGATACGAATATCTAATAATCATTTAGTAATATTGTTTTTAAACAAAGATTATCTGTAATTAGCGAGGAAATTCGAGATTTCAAAATCCAAATATGAATTATACTGTGTATGAATTTCATGATTTGTTTACCGAAAATATCTTCTGGTAAAGAATTCTCTTCATCTTTTTCTCTCAGTAAAAATTAGGGAAATGAAAAATCTAAGTAATTTCATGATTTTTCCCAATGCTTTTTTTACATTCGTTTGCATATGATTAAATAAATGGTTATCGAGAATTATTTATTTTACTCATTCTTTCAAGTTTATCAGCAAGTAAAGCGGAAATACACGGACTTGACAAACCTCTATAATATGCATGAATATTGTAAATTTGATAGAAGATTGACGAAGAAATATATATAGAATGTGTTATCATAATACCTATACTTTTCTTTGATTAGATAGAAAAGATGATTTTCAGATGTAAAAACTAAGCCTCGTTTTCTCATAGTATTATTGCAATGGAATCGGATGTGGTAAATGTTCGAGACGTTTAGCTAAAATTAGTCGTACTTTGCTTTGTTGTTTACCCTGAGTGTATTATTCAACATCTTTATGTTAGGTATCTTTGGAATCGAGTCAATTATTTTTTTTTTGAACGATCATGTTTGAATAAGATCTGTGTTTGACCGTGAATTGACAAGATGTGTGATATATATTACATTAGTTATACCTGAAAAGAAAGTATTATCAAATGAACGTAAATATGAATGTTCGATTTGAACGAAAACAAAAGAAATGAGCAGTCTTTTCAATACATCAAGATTCATCGAGAATATGAATTATGTCGGTATGATATTCGTTGGCAGAAGAAAAAAAAAGAATTGAAAATAGTAAGAAGTTATTGTATATAGTGAATATTTGGCATATTACCTGATTTTTCAGGTATTTCATATGACATTGGTTGGTTTATAGATTGATGAATTGTTTCTACGAATTAATAAATAAACTTCGATGTTACTTTACCACAATGATGTTTCAACAGTTGATGCTCGTTAAAATTCATTCACTTCCATAACTTTGAAGGTATTAACGTGTTAAATCGAGCAGAATGACCGATTATCACGAAGAAAACTTGAATATTCATGCGTATAAACATTTTAAAGACTCGTTAAAAGCATATTTTAGTCATTTTGAACTGTTAAATGAGCATTTTAACAAAATTTCTACGTGGATTTCAAGAAAGTTTGTCTATCTGAGCTGAAAGTAAGTCAAATATTGGTCTTTTACAATGACTTGGTGATTTATTAAAGATATTCTATAAATTTGAGAATAAATTCTAAATTAATAATCAAATACTCTCTTAAAAGAATCTTTAAAATGGAAATAAAACGCGCTCTTTGTGTTCTGAATAAATGTTATGTAAAATACTAATTTTCAGTTTAATTGATTTGATCATTTGTAAAAATGATTGGGATAAAATGATCGATAGAATTGATTTTTTAATAAAAAAAAGTTATTTAATAATTGAATGTAATAGTAAGGAAATCGAAATAATTCGTAAAGTGAATACTTTTGATGAATTAAGTTTCAATTTCAAATGTCAAAATCATAAAAAGATTTTTCAACATGAAATTGATCAAGTTCAAATTATCAATTTTGAAAAAACATCAATTGAATGTGAAAAAAATGGATTTAAAATGAAGGGACATCTTAGTCGAGAAAAACCATCGAAAGATAAAGATACAAATGGTGTTGAATGGCCATTTGTTCAAACAGATTATGGAGAAAAAAAGAAAAATGATCCAATCAAATTGAAATTTTTCGATAAAATACAAGAAATGGATTTAGTTTTCAATAAAATTCATTGGAATAATTTCTCAAATATCAACAACAGTTTCGAATTTTATTTAAAATTTGTTAATCGACCAATGATTTGTAAATTTACTTTTCATTTGAAATCCAAAGATTTCAATAAGAATTCGTGTCAATCAATTCAAATTGATGATCAACAAATAAATCCCAAATGTTTCTATGAAGTTAATTCTTTTCTTTCCAAAACAAAATCTAATTTGTCTTCTTTATTTTCAAAGGTTAGTGCAACTCAAACTCCATCATCTCAACGATTAGATGAAATTATTCAAAAGATGATGGTTCATATCAATAAAACTCAAGAAAATTATCTTTATTTGACATCAATTTCGACTAATACTATGGCAATTACACTTAAGAACGATACGAATAATATCGATTCATTGAAAACAAACAAAAAGAATACGAAACAATCTGATACAAAGAAGAAGAAGAAGAAACTGAACAAGAAAAACAACTCGATTTGGACTTTTGTTGGAATAGGTACCTTTGTTTTGCTTTTCATTACAATCGGAATTGCAATTCTTTGCAAAAAAACATCAAAATCACGTCGAATGAATCGAACGAACAGTAACTCATCATATTAAAGTGAAAAATCAATTGCAAATGAACCTTCGAATTCAACAAAAAAGAAGCAATGAAACGTACAGCAACAAATGAATCGAAATTAGATGAAAAATCCTAATTTGATTGAATTTAGAGGAAAAAAACAAAATCATTCCTTTTCTATTTTTTTATATCATAATAATATTACTCAGGTCTAAACTAAAGAAAGAAAAAAAAGGGAATATTTAATAATCGATCAAATTGTTTTATTTGATCATTTACTTAAAATGAAAAAACGATTAGAGAGAAAAAAGAAATGAAGAACAAAATCGAATTCGATCTCAAGGACAAGATGTTTTCTAATCACAGTTTTCAATTATTCTTTTATAAGAAGGCTAAGTATATCTTGTGTTCATCAAGGAAAAATGAAAAAAAAACCCTTGAAATGAATTTGAAAAGTTTTGTATTGGAAATAACTTCGTTTTTTTTTATTCAAGGTTTATTTGATTTGTTTGAAGAATGAATCATAAAATACAGATGAAGAGGAACGAAAAAGAAAAACGAAAAAACTTTTTGGAGTATATCACGAATGGATTTGATTATTCATTTCTTTTCTTTTAGATCTTTGATTCAATGAAACGTCTTAAATCCATTTTCAATTACAAAAAATCAAATGAAAATGAACAAACTCTCAGGTAATTTATGAGAATAACAAAACTTTGATTGATAATTAATAGGTAAATAAATCAGTAAGAGAAGAAAAAAACGGAGACAAATTTGTGATAATTTTGTATTTAAATGATCTAATGTGAAAAAGAAAAATTGTTCAATTTTGTTGATTGATATGCACTTTTTTTCTCTTTTCTTTCACATCGATCATAATCACAATTAAATGAACGTATAATATACCTTTAAGCGAGGAATTATTGATGTAGGCGATATTCATGTCAAACGACATATGCATAATGTATAGATAAAATGGTCGTATTGTTCACCTCATTTATTCGTAATAGAACATCATCAAATGTTTAACAAAAACAAAACACTCGAAAGAGATATTTTATTCAATCTTTTCTTTTTTGTTTCATTTAGAGAAGATTTTGCACGAAACAACTTTAGTGGAACATCAAAACTTGATTTATCTAATTTCGAAAAAGAAGATTCAGTTGATTTTCGTCATCGATCATGTTCATTAAATGAAAATAATTTGAATTTTCAAGAAGATTCTCAATGGCAATGTCAATTATGTGACACAACTAATTCAACTGAAAATCAATCATGTTCCAATTGTCAAACAAATAAATTTCATGTTTATATTCCAATGAATCATCGAGATAAACCAAATCATTATCGTCGAAGTGTTCTCATTACACAAAAACGTCAATTCGATGAACATTTTGTTTTAAAACATGTCGAAAAACTTTATCAAAATTTATTATTAACACATCGACGATTTCATGATCAAACATTTCCTGCTTCATCTCAATCGATTTATATTAATGGATGTTCATTTTCGAAATCAACTTTAGCTGTTCTACCTGAACATCAAACAAATTTATCTTTAAATCGTCACATTCAATGGTTAAGACCTGATCAAATTAATCCATCGGAATGGAATCAAAATTCCACTTCTCAATGGACAGTTTTTCGAAATCCAAAACCAAATGATGTTGTTCAAGGTGCATTAGGTGATTGTTGGTTTATTACTGCATTGAGTGTTCTTGCTGAAGAAGCGGAATATTTAATGAAAGTAAACATTAGTTTTATTTGAACATTTTGAAAATGTTTTCGAAAATGATTTTTTTTAAGGTTTTGATTACAAAAGAATATAATCCACAAGGATTTTATTATGTTCGATTATGCAAAGGTAAAGTAAAAGAATTTTGATTTGAAAATAAAAAAGATTGTTTAAATGAAATTTCAGATGGTGAATGGACACAAGTGATTGTTGATGATCGTTTTCCTTGTACATCAAGTCAACGTTTAGCATATTCTCAAGCACATCGAAAACAACTTTGGGTAAATATTTTCTTTTTCTTTTTTTTTATATTTCTAATACAATCCTTTTTTTCTTTCAAGGTTCCATTGATTGAAAAAGCTCTTGCAAAATTGAATGGAAGTTATGAAGCAATTATCGCTGGTCGTTGCTGTGAAGGTTTAGCAACAGTGACAGGAAGCCCTTGTGAAACATTGATTCTCGGTCGAACAAATAATCCAGATGATAAAAATGTTGATCTCGATCAACTTTGGATGAAATTGTACAATGCACGATTAAAGAAATTTCTTATGTGTGCAATGTGTAGTAATAATCAACTATCAAAAGAAGAATTTCAAAAATCGGGTTTATTAAATATTCATGCTTATTCTTTACAAGATGTTAAACAGTCAAGTGNCCACATTGACCACAATGACCACATTGACCACAATGACCACATTGACCACAATGACCACAATGACCACATTGACCACAATGACCACATTGACCACAATGACCACATTGACCACAATGACCACAATGACCACATTGACCACAATGACCACATTGACCACAATGACCACATTGACCACAATGACCACAATGACCACATTGACCACAATGACCACATTGACCACATTGATGTCCTTCTATTTCATATTACTACAAATTACTCCTATTTAAAATTAAATGAATTTGCTGCAAATTCATATTCCCCATCTTATGGCAAAACAACGCTCGGTAAATTCAACCATTTTCGGTGAAAAATCACTTGATAAAATTGTTACTTTCTCGAGAAGTCCCGCTTTAGAATACGCTTCGCCAAGTAATGTACTTAAAAATCCTGCTCCACCGGCAATATCAATTGCTTTAATGGTTTGAGCAGTAGATACCGTGACAGGTAGAATAGAAACCTGTTCGAGCAACTTAGTGATGCATGGAACTGTCACTGGTAGAGCAAGAGTTTCATATTCTGGTGCACAAAAGTCCCACGTTTCAGCTTTGTCCATGTTTTTCAGTCTATAAGACAATCGATAAAATTAGTCAAATTTTAATTGAAACAATGTTTAAAAAAGATGCAGTATTTCGTTTTTGATTCTATTTTGTATAGTCAACACGTAATGAGAGACAGCAGTACTTCGATTTCTAGACGAGAAAAAAACAAACGATCGCATATAGAATAATATAGCGTAAAACATGGATCTTTATGGACAGAGGGAAAAGGAACCTTGAACTGAAAATGCAAAAAAGATGACAGCAGCATTCAACTAGTCTATGAATATTTTTTCAATAATAAATGTCACGACGAAATGCAAGAATGATAACGAACTAATTATGTCTAGCTTCAAAATTGAGACCTAGATTTTACTATCACAGAATTAACTGCCATAAACAATTGTGAAAAAAAACTGGATAATCGTGTTTTATTACTCTTACATTTCGAAATTAATTATCAAATAACCAAACGAATGAATGTGGTATATTTTCTTTATTACTACGATAGCTGATTTTCTTCAGGAATGATTGCATTACGTTGATTAGCACCACAATCATTCTCTTTTCACCTCCGAAAATATTGATAATACTATTGACATGGATAAGATCACAGTTTGATACGAATATCAACTAATGACTTAGTAATATTGTTAAATATTGTCCGTAATTGGCGAGGAAATTCGAGATTTCAAAATCCAAATATCAATTTTACTTTGTATGAATTCTTTTCATCTTTTTCTCTCAGTAAAAACTAGAGAAATGAAATATTCAAGTGATTTCATGCTTCTTCAGCAATCCGATCTTTTTCTTTTTCGTTTAGGTGAAGCTTCATCTGCATCACAGTGTTCAAGTTGATCATATCAATACATATGTAAATATACCTTCAATTACGTATATTGAATAACATGATGAAAAATGCTTGGTGTGTTGTTTCAAGTTTGTGAACAAGTAAAGCGGAAACACGCAGTTTTGACAAACCTTTATTATATGCATGAATACTGTAAATTTGATAGAATATATCGACAGAGAAGTATAGAATGTGCCAAAAATCACAATACCAATGCTTTTCTTTGATTAGATAGAAAAGATCATTTTCAGATGCAAAAACTAAGCCTCGTTTTATCATAGTATTATTGCAATGGAATCGGATCTGGTGAATGTTCGAAACGTTTAGCTAAAGTTAGTCGTACTTTGCGTTGTTGTTTACCCTGAGTGTATTATTTAACGTCTTTGTGTTAGGTATCTTTGGAATCGAGTCAGTTATTTTTTCTTGAACGATTATGTTTGAATAAGAGCTGTGTGTGTGACCGAGAGTTGACAAGATGTCTGATACGTATTTCATTAGTTACACCTGAAAAGAAAGTATTATCAAATGAACGTAAATACGAATGCCCGATTTGAAGAAAAACAAAGAAATGAGCAGTCTTTTCAACACATCAAGATTCATCTCGAATATGAATTATGTCGGTATGACATTCGTTGGCAGAAGAAAAAAAAAGAATTAAAAATAGTAAGAAACTATTGTATATAGTGAATATTTAGCATATTACCTGATTTTTCAGGTATTTGATATGACATTGGTTGGTTTATAGATTGGTGAATTGTTTCTACGAATTAAGAAATCAACTTCGATATTATTTTACCACAATGATGTTTCAACAGTTGATGCTCGTTAAAATTCATTCGTTTCCATAAATTTGCGCAGATATTAACGTGTTAAATCGAGCAGAATGACCGTTTATCATGAAGAAAACTTCAATATTCATGCGTATGAACATTTTAAGGACTCGTTAAAAGCATATTTTAGTCATTTTGAACTGTTAAATGAGTGTTTTAACAAAATTTCTACGTGGGTTTTACAACGGCTTCACGATTTATTAAAGATGCTCTATAAATTTTGGAATAAATCCTAAATTGACAATCAAATGCTCTTTTAAAAGAATCTTTTAATGGAAATAAAACGCGCTCTCTGTGTTCTGAATAAATGTTATGTAAATTACTAATTTTGAGTTTAATTGATTTGATAATTTGTAAAAATGACTGGGATCAAATGATCGATAGAATTGATTTTTTAATAAAAAAAAGTTATTTAATAATTGAATGTAATAATGATGAAATCGAAATCATTCGCAAAGTGAATACTTTTGATGAATTAACTTTCAATTTCAAATGTCAAAATCGTGAAAAGATTTTCCAACATGAAATTGATCAAGTTCAAATTGTCAATTTTGAGAAAACATCAATTGAATGTGAAAAGAAAGGATTCAAAATGAAGGGACATCTTAGCCGAGAGAAACCATCGAAAGATAAAGATACAAATGGTGTCGAATGGCCATTTGTTCAAACAGATTATGGAGAAAAAAAGAAAAGTGATCCGATCAAAATGAAATTTTTCGATAAAACACAACAAATGGATTTGGTTTTCGATAAAGTTCATTGGAATAATTTATCAAATATAAACAACAGTTTCGAGTTTTATTTGAAATTTGTCAATCGACCGATGATTTGTAAATTTACTTTTCATTTTAAATCCAAAGATTTCAATAAGACTTCGTGTCAATCAATTCAAATTGATGATCAACAAATAAATCCAAAATGTTTCTACGAAGTTAATTCTTTTCTTTTCGAAACAAAATCCAATTTGTCTTCTTTATTTTCAAAGGTTAGTGCAACTCAAACTCCATCATCTCAACGATTAGATGAAATGATTGAGAAGATGATGATTCACATCAATAAAACTCAAGAAAATTATCTTTATTTAACATCAATTTCGACTAATACTATGACAATTACACTTACAAATGATAAGAACAAAGTAGATTCATTGAAAACAAACAAAAAGAATACGAAACAATCTGATACAAAGAAGAACAAGAAGAAGAAACTGGAAAAGAAAAACAACTCGATTTGGACTTTTGTTGGATTAGGTACCTTTGCTTTACTTTTCATTACAATCGGAATTGCAATTCTTTGCAAAAAATCATCCAAATCACGTCGAATGAATCGAACGAACAGTAACTCATCATATTAAAGTCAAAAATCAATTGCAGATGAACCTTCGAATTCAGCAGAAAAGAACCAATGAAACATACAGCAGCAAATTAATCGAAATTACATGATGAATCCTAATTTAATTGGATTTGGAGGAAAAAAACAAAGTCTTTTTTTTCTCTTTTTTCATACCATATAATAATAATATTACTCAGGTCTAAACTAAAGAAAGAAAAAATAGAACGTTTAATAATCGATCAAATGGTTTTATTTGATCATTTACTTAAAATGAAAAAACGATTAGAGAGAGAGAAAAAGAAATGAAGAACAAAATCGAGTTCGATCTCAAGGATAAGATGTTTTCTAATCACAGTTTTCAATTATTCTTTTATAAGAAGGGTAAGTATGTCTTGTGTTCATCAAGGAAAAATGGAACGAAAAACCTTGAAATGAGTTTGAAAAGTTTTGTATTGGAAATAACTTCTTTTTTTTTATCCAAGGTTTATTTGATTTGTTTGAAGAATGAATCATAAAATATAGACGAGGAAGAACGAAAAAGAAAAACGAAAAAACTTTTGAGAGTATATCACGAATGGATTTGATTATTCATTCCTTTTCTTTTAGATCGTTTATTCAATGAAACGTATTAAATCGATTTTCAATCACAAAAAATCAAATAAAAATGAACAAACTCTCAGGTAATTTAAGAGAATAACTAAAAAAGTTTAATTGACAATTAATAGGTAACTAAATCAGTAAGAAAAACAAAACGGAGACAAACCTGTGATAATTTTGTATTTAAATGATCTAATGTGAAAAAGAAAAATTGTTCAATTTTGTTGATTGATATGCACTTTTTTCTCTTCTCTTTCACATCGATCATAATCACAATTAAATGAACGTATAATATACCTTAAAGCGAGGAATTATTGATGTAGGCGATATTCATATCAAACGACATATGCATAACGTACAGATAAAATGGTCGTATTGTTCACCTCATTTATTCGTAATAGAGAACATCATCGAATGTTTAACAAAAAAAAAACAGTCGAAAGAGATATCTTATTCAATCTTTTCTTTTCATTTAGAGAAGATTTTGCACGAAACAACTTTAGTGGAACATCAAAACTTGATTTATCCAATATCGAAAAAGAAGATTCAGTTGATTTTCGTCATCGATCATGTTCATTAGATGAAAATCATTTGAATTTCCAAGAAGATTCTCAATGGCAATGTCAATTGTGTGACACAATTAATTCAACTGAAAATCAATTATGTTCCAATTGTCAAACAAATAAATTTCATGTTTATATTCCAATGAATCATCGTGATAAACCAAATCATTATCGTCGAAGTGTTCTCATCGCACAAAAACGCCAATTTGATGAACATTTCGTTTTAAAACATGTTGAAAAACTTTATCAAAATTTATTATTAACACATCGACGATTTCATGATCAATCATTTCCTGCTTCATCTCAATCGATTTATATCAATGGTTGTTCATTTTCGAAATCAACTTTAGCTGTTTTACCTGAACATCAAACAAATTTATCTTTAAATCGTCACATTCAATGGTTAAGACCTAATCAAATTAATCCATCGGAATGGAATCAAAATTCCACTTCTCAATGGACAGTTTTTCGAAATCCAAAACCAAATGATGTTGTACAAGGTGCATTAGGTGATTGTTGGTTTATTACTGCATTAAGTGTTCTTGCTGAAGAAGCGGAATATTTAATGAAAGTAAAAATTCTTTTTATTTGAACATTTTGAAAATATTTTCGAAAATGATTTTTAAGGTTTTGATTACAAAAGAATATAATCCACAAGGATTTTATTATGTTCGATTGTGCAAAGGTAAAGTAAAAGAATTTTAATTTGAAATAAAAAAGATAGTTTGAATGAAATTTCAGATGGTGAATGGACACAAGTGATTGTTGATGATCGTTTTCCTTGTACATCAAGTCAACGTTTAGCATATTCTCAAGCACATCGAAAACAACTTTGGGTAAATATTTCTTTTTCTTATTTCTAATAAAATCCTTTTTTCTTTCAAGGTTCCATTGATTGAAAAAGCTCTGGCGAAATTAAATGGAAGTTATGAAGCAATTATAGCTGGTCGTTGTTGTGAAGGTTTAGCTACAGTGACGGGAAGTCCTTGCGAAACATTGATACTTGGTCGAACGAATAATCCAGATGATAAGAATGTTGATCTCGATCAACTTTGGATGAAATTGTACAATGCACGGTTAAATAAATTTCTCATGTGTGCAATGTGTAGTAATAATCAATTATCGAAAGAGGAATTTCAGAAAGCGGGTTTGTTGAATGTCCATGCTTATTCGTTGCAAGATGTTAAACAGTCAAATGATGGAAAACATCGATTAGTGAAATTAAGAAATCCATGGGGCGGAACTTATCGATGGAATGGTGAAGTTTTCATGATGAATATCAGCGAAATATTGATTTGATTGAATATTTTAGGTGATTGGTCAGATGATTCTCCTCTCTGGTTGGAAAATGCTGATTTACGAAAAGAATTATTGAAAGAAAAGCGAAGTAAACGTGATGGAGTGTTTTGGATGCCATTTACTTCATTTGTGAAATATTTCGAATGTGTGGATATTTGTAAAATAAGACCCGATTGGTATGAAGTACGAGATTCGGCGAATTTCTATCCCGAACAGGGAATGATGCAATGTTATTATTTAACAATTAAATCTCGGACTGAACTTGATATAACACTTCATAGAAAAATAAGTAAAAATCTTCGAATACAACGAAGTGAAGTTAGTCTTTGTGTGGCAATTGTGAGTATTGAAGAAAGAACTGCTGGAAATTATCGAATTTATTCGATACCAATTCTTAGTCAACGTGGTCAACATAAATTTGTGTCAACAGATGGTTTTCTTCAACCGGGAACTTATCTTATTTTACCTTTTCTATTCAATCCAATCAATAAACAAATGGATAATACAGAATTCAATATTGGTAAGTTTATCTTTGAGAAAATTGCCTTTTTTTTTATAAAATTTTCTTCTAGCTGTACATAGTTCGTGCTCAATCGATCTGGAACGAATTCGAATTTCTTTGAGAATTCAACGAGAATTTCTAATCAAACTTTGTATACTTTATGGTGAACAAGTTCAAACGCGGAATTCAATGGACGATGGAGTGAAAATTTATGAATTAAAGAAATTTTGGGATGGATTAATCTTACTTGTTGAAAATCGAAATCTGAATAAAAATGTTCATTTTCATTTTCGTTGCACTTTATCGCAAAATGCATTTATTTCCAGGAAGGATTCAAATCATCAATTATTTGACGTTATTCCATCAATGCATCGGCAAATTATTGTTACTATCGCAAGAAAAAACGCTTCCCATTCATTTACTATTGGACATGATTTTCAATATATTCTTTCGTCACAAGATTTTATTAAAAATTCACATATCAATAAACAAAAACATTGGCCCAATATTGATGAATCAATTCTTAGTGAAGATATTCATTTACCACAAAGCATTTCAAATGCTAAACAACAGTGAATCTATTCAAATTCTAATATGTATTAATTTTCAAAAAAATCAAACTTACTTTTGATCCTTAGTTAACAAACTTTATTTTTTTTCAAATTGTTTTCACGTATCAGATATTCAATTTAAATAAAGAATAATTGGGAAATCTCTACACATTTCATTGAGTTTTACAACTGTCGATTTTTGGTATCATCTATCGGACTGAATTGTAATTGATTCATTCTTACTGACTTGTCAAGTGAAGATAGAGAAGACAAAGAAATACGAGCACGACCATTATTATTCTTGATTTTTAAGATGTAACTTTGCCTATTCATATTCTGTATTCTCTACGATGTGTCAAGGAAAGAAGAGATAGGTCCACAAGTATGCTGGTTTGCTTTTTCTTTTCATAAGGAAATTATCGTGCTTTTAAGCGTTTTAATCGTCGGAGTGTTGAATCATACACACCTTTCTTTTGCTTTTATGTCATTTTTCTTGAACTTATTGTAATTCGTGCGCTATTTAGAGTATCGAAATATGAACCGTGGCGGTCGTTTCGTAGATCTTGATTTAGAGGTATAAGACTCAAAAAAAATAGCGCGATATTTGTTTCACTAACGTTTTTTGCATGACTAATCTTAAAAAATCAAATTTCGTTTGATTTAACTATTTTGAAATACGTTGCTCTTTACAAATCTTTCTTTTTAGAATGAATCTACAAATTCAAATTCGTGGGAAAGCGCATTAAAAGCGGCGACGGAAAATCTTCGATGCTTTATCAGTCTCAGGTCAACAAATCCCGTCGGTTGTTGCAAATTTTATGAGCGATCTTTTTAGCTATGTTCTTCGATGACCCTTAGGAAATCCATGTTTCGGATCCGAGTATAGGATTGTTCGACCTGGGGTCACAATCATCCGAAGCACAACGAAAAATCCTTTTAGAACGAGAACATCGAACAAAATTACAAAAGGAAGTAAATGAGTTCAAAGAACTAAACGGAAAATTATTGCGATCGGTAAGATTAGATTTTATTTATCATTCACTTGACTGTTTGTCTTTTAGAATAGGCAATCACGATCTGAACTCAATGAATTACGAAATGCTAATGTACAAGGTGTTATATCCAATACAAAGAAAGACCATTACAAATGATCAAAAGGAAATCGATCAACTTCGATATGAAGTAAAAACATTAAAAGTATGTATAGAAAATTATCTCTCGATTCAGACTATTTCATCATCTGTTTAGGCGAGAATTTCTGTTGTGATGTTAGTCGGCTTTTTCTTAATCTTATGGGCTCAATCGACATGAATGCTTTTTTAGTTTTCTCTCTGTTTGCTACAATATTTCGATTATCTTCTTTTATTGTATCGTATTAGAATCAATTCATGCAAATAAACAGATTCATTTAAAAAGAATGTAGAAATAAATCCATCTTACCATTTCAATTGCACTATTAAGAGTAGCTGCTTAATTCGACTTATAATATAAGTGACGAATTCCTAATACACTCCCACACATACTTAGGAATAGATAGCGATAGATTTAGCTATGCCTGTTCACCCATGCCAGTTTAGGAATAGATAGGGATAGATTCAACGCTGCCTAAGCCCACTCTCATGTATGTTTACAAATAGATAGGAATAGATTTTGTTATACATAGTCTCAGGAATACTTTCAGCGGAGCTCTATGTCAGTTTACGTCCATCGGTATACACAGGTATAACTAAATCTATCCCTATCTATTCCTAAACGTGTAGGATTATACAAATATACATCTATTTATATTCGAACTGAGATTAGTCTATTAGATGTCCATTTATAATATAAGTCGAATTAGGCAACTCATGACTATTAACATAAACTGAGAATTAAACACTCTCATCATGTGAAATACTTTAATATCATTACATTTCTTCGATGCTCACATGATGGAATGATTCGTGATTCTTCCATTGCAATTCGTTTTCATCAATTTTTATCCTCTTCAAATTTCAATTGACCTAGCAAAGCTCTTTCTTCACTCGACGAAGTGGCCGATACTGCATTTTCATGATGCAAATATGAACAGTGGCGAACTGAACATATACTTCACATTTATTCCATCGTTGTAATAATTCATTAGAAGGTACGCCATCGACGATATCTGAGAAAATTCGAAGTTCGAAATAATGTACAAATTATCTTGTCTAACCTGAATGTGTTAAACCAGCAAGTCGAACGTTTTTTGTATGTCAACTTGTCGCATAAACTTGGTGAAAATCCCAAATTGCTTTTCGTCCTTGAGCATAATAATCCCTTAGAAATCCGCTACCACTTTTCCATAAAAAATGCCGGTAAAGCATTGCATAGCTGATGAAAGTGGGACAGCATCAAGAAGATCACCCGGCTGAGTATCTTTAACTTCAATTGGTCCTGAAAAATAATGAATACGTGTTAAATCAACATTTTTCACATCATTAGCTGAATCATTATTTTCTATTTGTCCACCTTTCCAATCAACACATTCAATACGAATACGAAAGATATCACCACGATTAACACAAATCACACTTGGAATATTCGGATGTCAATGATTATGAAGCGGAATGCTCTGATGAGTTGGTGATCGATTCAGATCAACACTATAATCAATGGCTCTGCTGCATAAGATATTCCATTTTCTTTACTTTTCGATGAAAATTATCGCCACTTTAGATTAACGTTGATAGGCGATATCATCGCAAAGTAGAAAAAATGAAGAATAGAATTCTTCTTACGTGATCTTTCGTTAAACAAGATTTCTTTTTTGAACGACGACGATGGATTTAATACAACAGAAATGGCTCAATAAGAAAAGACGCAAGAATGATGAAAAAAATCTTTTTTTTCCTTTAAGTGTCAAATAGAGTCCATTATTCGTTACACTCGCGAACAAAAGTTTAATATTGGTTCGTTTTCGGCAACTCTTTTGCATGCAGAGTTCAAAATAAAAAATAATTTTCACAAAAGATTCGTTGATCTCGGAATTTATCGAAACAGATGCGCCGTGATACGAGAAGATGAATAATATCGAAATAGACGCGTTTTATTGACATTTACAAAAGTCGTAATCATATATCATTGATTAGAAGTGAAAGAATCGTAAAATGGGCGTTTTCGTATTGATCCCCATTGAATATATGAAGAGTCGCATTCGATATAATGACAAAAAAAGAACTTTTGTAAATAGAAATATTCTTGAAATTCCAGAAAGTCATGTTCTTCACAAAGTAATTTATGAATTGATATCAAAGTCCCATAAATATTTACCAAACAGCTATAAAAAAAACGAAAGTTGTGGTATAGATAAAACAAGAGAAGTACTTTATTTCATATCGAACAAACATAATTGTCCAAAGATTTTCAAGTATGTAGGTTTTCTTTTCGACAAAAAAACTCCTCACAATTGGTTTTGTAGTTTATTGAATCGAAATGGATTTGGAATTTTCTGTAACAGAGATTATTAGTGGTAATATGGATGATGTTCGTGAAATTCATTATCAATTCGAAGAATTTAGTTATGAAAATACCACAACTGGAATTACAAATAAGAAAGAAAGACGTAGTCGAGTCTATGATACAATAATCACTCGAAAACAATACGAATTTTTATCAGAAAATCTTCGAAATGTTTTATCATTTGAAAATTTCGTTCGGATTCTACGTCCATTCATTATGGGTTATTATCAAGATAATCAATTAAGAGAAGCTTTTCAAATCTTAGATAAAGATCGATCTGGTACAATTACTATACAAGAATTATGCAATTTTCTCCCAATTATCAACGAGTTTGCTACGACTGAAGCTTTGAAAAACTACATAAAAAAACTTGACATTGACGCAGATGATACATTAACCTATGATCAATTTCGTTCATTGATTTTGAAAGGAATTGGACGAGATATCATTTGTAATCATATCTAAGAGACTTTTTTAAAAGAAAAAAAATAAATGCCCCGGGTGAGGATCGAACTCACGACCTTCAGATTATGAGACTGACGCTCTACCGACTGAGCCACCAAGGCGGCTGAGCAATCTTAACGAATTTTTGAATACAAACCTATAAAATAAAATCAAATGTGTTATGTCGTCTTAGACATTAAATATTGTCTAAATGAAATCATATCTGTTTGTTATTAACCTTCAAACGATGTGAATTTCTCCTTTTCAAGGATTGTTTTATTGGACAGACAATGAGAAAATATTTAGTCAAAGATTTTTCGTCTCGAGCTCCTCGCGATATATAAATATCGACATATTCTTCTCATCTAATCATAACTATTGAATATGTTCCCGACAATTTTCTTCTTCGTAATCTCAATTGGAATATCGAATTGTATCTGTAAGTCCAAAATGAAAACAAAAAGGTACCTTAAAAATTTATTTTCTCGAAATTTAGTTTGTAATGACGGATCCAATCCATGTCACTTAGATAAGTCCAATTCGCCAAATGCGTATTTTTTACCACGAAACGGTTATTTTTGTCTTGATGCGTTTAATGGTCAAGTCATTTGTACATGTCCTGATAATTCAACAACACGTGATCAACCGTGTCGTTCGTCTTCGATTCATTTCATTTTTTATCCATCTTAAAAGGATTTTCTCCTTAGGAATTTGTAATCGAACGCCAAATCCATGTGGAATTGGACCATCGGTTGTGACATGTACCGATATTAATAGATCTTTTTCATGTTTATGTAATGATGGAAATGGAGGGTTGGTGGCTTCGACATCACCTTGTGGTAAAGATTTGGTTTTCAAGGAAAACTTTTATTTAATGAAATTTGATTGTAGATGAACGAAACGTAATCCCGTCACTCGAAGACACTTGTGAAAATCAAGGTGTACGAGATCCAATAACCAATTTATGTAATTGTCCAAATGGTTTTACCGGAGACAAATGTGAAACTCCAACAGGTAAGCGTGTGTTTTTGAAAATATTTCATAAAAGTTGCTTTGATGGATTGAAGATGATGATTTATGCGATAAAATTGTATGTCAATCAAAAGGTATATGCGCTGTTCGGCCAGTCAAAGCTGGAGGATCATTATTTCAACCTCAATGTTTATGTCGGTCGGGTTTTGACGGAGAATTTTGCGAACGAGAAAGTAAAATGATATAATAAAAGAAATCATTTGATGATTTATAATTCCATTCCTTTTGAAAGACATTTTGGGAAGTTGTTCGTCAATCCATTGTTTGAATGGTGGAGCTTGTAAAGAGCGTCAAATTGGAAAACCTTTCTATAGTTCATGTCAATGTCGAGCGGGATGGACCGGAAAACGATGTGAAAGACGTACGAATACCCTTGAATTTTGTTTTTCATTGAAAACAAAATCTTTTTTTAGAATATTTTCGTTGCAAATCAGCAGGACATTTCACTGATGAATTAATGAAAGATCAAGGAAAATACTTTTGGTGTATCGCTTTCAAAGATGGTAAGATGACAAAACTGTTCGAATGAGCTCATTGAATTGGATTGTATTTTAGAATTCTTGGCAAGACAATTATCATGTCCAATAGGTTTGAAATTTAATGCAGAAAAACAACTATGCTTATCTTAGAATTCGACATGATCAAATAGGAAACTTTGATTTATTTTCTATTGAGCCGTTTTTTTATCAGGGAGTTCTTTTATAATAAAATTGAATTCATTTATTTCACATGTTCTCAAGTGTGAAGGACTCGAATTACTGTCTGAAGCAATTCGATGTCATGTGTAACTTGACAAATGCACGTATCGTGACAATTCATTGACCCAGAGTTTGAAATTTAGCGATTGTCATCTTACAAAGCTTAGTCGAAAGTGTATGAAATCATATTTTGTTCGATAAAGAAATGATCTAAATGAGATAAGATTATTCGTAACAAAGATGTCAATTTTTTCAATCTGTTGGTGATAACTATCTATAACAAAATCAGAATACTCAAAGCTTTTTTTTCATGGTTTATCTAATTCATTCGAATTTGTCTGAAAAAAGTTCTTCTTATGGTGGCTTTATGCAACCCAATGACACTTTTTATGTCTGTTCTTCATTTCTCATATTTATATTCCGTGATTTTTTTGACAAAAGTATGCCCAAATCATAAAATCAAGTCCATATTCTCGATCAGCTTAAACCGATGTCGAATTCATCGTATTGTATTGGAGAATATAAAAATGAATTTTTTCGAAATTTCTGCGTCATTTTTGGTGAAAAATTCTAGTCTTACACTTTTCCCTAAAACTCTAGGGAATCGATGTGTTTTATGGCGTTTATATCGAATATGAACTCAGTTTTGTAATTGTGACCTACTTTTTATGGAAGAAGATTGTGTAAGAATGTATGAAAACGTCATCGTGTTACATTGATAAAGTAGGTCTCTAACACAAACCACACGTGATTTTCATTTCCATTCTTTTCTTTTCTTTGGATAGTCCAAACTGTTGACTAACGAATACCTATAGAATATTTCTCTCAATAAATTATTGATTTCGCAGAAAAATGAACAGTTCATTCTCGTTTTTTTCTTTGTCAATTCCATTATCGCGCTTCACGGTCTATCATTGCCGTAATTTTCGAACAACTAAAGTTTTCAGGGATAGTCAAGGGACACAGGGATGCATTGTTCGATGAAAGAATCGAAACTCAATGTTCTATCTTTTGATAAATATCAAAAGGATTGTGAACAAAAAACATAATCGCGTCACATTTATAAAGACCGAAGTACATGAAAGAAAGATCATGTGTAGATTTATGAATTATTAATAAAGTCATATTTAGCTATTCTATTAATTTGAAAAGACAAAACGAATGTGCTCTTCAGACAATACGTGTTCGTCATAATAATAACGCTTCTCAACAATAAGTTTAGTTTATCTTCTTAGTTCAGAAATAATTGACAAAAGTTCATCATCTTTGATTTAATAATGGGACAATTTAAATGTAATAAATCGATTAATCATATAAATTTAATTTTGATATTGTTCACACAATCTCCTTTGTTATTTTGACTTTAATAACGTCATTATAACTGACAATATTTTGAATAAAGACACATTCTATTATTGAATAACTCGATTTCAACGTATTATTACCAGTTCGATTGTTCCATTAAGAAAGAAAGTCGTTCTTTCATATCCTTAGCGACAGAAATGTGCATCGTAAAATTCCAATTTCTAAAGTGGATGTTTTCTTTTCAAGGAAAGATATTTCTGTTTAACATTTCATTAAAAGAATATTCTTAATTTGAAAACCATTCGATAATTTATTTCCGTGGGGAAAATAAACTTCGTTTTTGTCAAAGTTCTTCATATGTCGACGGGGAAATCTTTTGTTTTATTCAAAAGATGCATATAACACCCGTTAAAATATTTGTATTAAAATAATATTTTATTCTGAAACTACGAAGTATATCAAAGAAGAGCCGCGCGGAGAGAATATACCGGAATAAATGGAGAATAATCATAGTTGAAGGATATTTTTCATCAAAATATGTTTCTTTTCGACGATAAAAATGATTTTTATGTTTCAAATGAGAGGCAGAAGAAGAGAAAGACAAATTAGCCGTGAGAATTATTTCATCTGCCACTTTCCTTTTTCTTTTTTTCTTCAAAGAATCTTTTTAATATAATTATTCTAATGGAAAGCTCTTTTCTCTTTTTTCTTTGTCAAACAGAGAAGGAAACGACAAGTTTTAGATGAAAACAGAGTGCTTTTTTACGTGTGTGAGGATACCTATGCGAGTTGGAATAATTGCAAATCTCATTTCACTTGTGATTTAGCGTCAATAATAAAGAAAATGAGAAGATTCGTAAAGATTTGCTTTCCGAAAAGCTGCAAAGAACATTAAGGGTATTTTCTGTCAGTATAGTTCATTAATTCAATAAAAAAAACGTTGTAGAAGATCAGTTGTTCGAGACAAATGTTTGACATTTGCGGAGTTTAAATTTCTGCGAAAAATAAAAAAATCGTTGAAGAAAATTAGAAATTTGTGTTGAAATAGATGTCGATTTAAGTTTTTTTTCTATTTTCAACAGAATTCTTTTTGAAGATCTTTTCATATTTATTAACATGAATCATTTCCTCAAAACAATTCATTTGCTTGTTTCTTTTGTTTTAGATTAAAACCATGTTATTCAATGAAACCTCGATCAAATCTACAGAGGAATTAAATGTTTTTGGAAGAATTTTAATGACAATTATCTTCGCTTGTATTTGTATTCTTGGTGTTATAGGTAAGAACAATCAATAAACATGTTTTTTCTCGTTCAATTTCATTGTTTTCAGGAAATCTAATTGTTTTAATTTTATCAATTCGAAAACAAACTTATAGATTTGTTACAAATTGTTATATAATTAATTTAGCTATAACCGATCTTCTTTTTCTAATGATATCCGTGCCATTAACAACTTATTTGGGTTTGAAAGAAACCTGGATTTTAGCGCCTTTTATCAGCTGTCGAGTCCACATTTATTTTGCACATGTAAGTTCATTTTCACATGGAAATCTCCTGGATTTGTAAATATTCATTGAAAAATGAACAATTAGAGATTGAAATTGTTAACAAATATACTGAAACATTCTTTTGTTTTTCAAGATTCTTTTACAAGCAACATGTTATACATTAGCAGCAATGAGTATTGATCGATATTTATATGTGACCAGTTCACATCCACGTCCCAAATGGCGAACACCATTAAACGCTTTTATTATTTGTATTTTTATTTGGATTGGTAAAGACAAATTTCACTATTTTTCTCAGTTTTCAAATGAAACTTCATTGATTTTAGCTTCATTTGCATTGGCATTTCCTTATACATCGTTATTTTATTCATCTTCAATCTCATCTGAAAATGAAAAAAATTTGACACACGATTGTCCAATTTCGTCATCACATTCATCAATTGTCTCGTGTTTATTTCCGTTTTGTGCTTATTATATTTTACCTTTATTGATTATCGCACTTTGTTATACTAAATTATGTATTTATATGAAACAGATGTCAAAAAGTGTAACAAAATATCGAGTAAGTGACCAGAAAAACCAGTGTTTTTTCATTGGTTTTATTCTTATCTTTGTCTTTAGAATAGTTTAATCAGTTGTGGATCACTTTTAATAAGGAAACGTCGTCGTGTGACACGAACCTTATTTTCTTTGACATGTGCATTTGCAGTTTGTTGGTTTCCAATTCATTTACTCGAATTTCTCAACTGTGGACAAATGTTATCAACTTATTATGATCAACATTCGCAATTACTCGATGTCATTCGAATTATCGCACATGCATTGTCATATTTCAATTCTTGTTTAAATCCTGTTCTCTATGCTTTATATAATCGAGAATCATTCACTTAGTCTCAACGGTTTCTCTCTATAGAAAGAATTTGCGTGTGTTTTAATCGAGTTCCTTTTTATTAGTTTTGTTAAGTTCATAACGAGTTTTTCCTAAGGAAAGTGTTAAGAGCATTGTTGAATAATGCAATAATCTAAATATAAACAAAGTAATTACATCATCATCTCACTTTATTATAACAAGATCATTTCTATATATTCTCAACACGTTTAGATTCGATCCTTTTTCATCACGAATCTACTTTAACGTAAGAAAACCTGGGATAGATTTGAACTTACAAAGGCAGAACGTCATCTTCACGAAGATTTGTGTAATAGCAAAGTGGTCTAAAAATCAAACGAGAGTGGCTCTTTTCTCCCTTCTCTTCGTCGACATTCAGAGTGCAAAAGACAAAAATCAAATGAAAATATTCGCTTTCCAAATTTAAACTCGTATATGAAAAACAAACCGCTGTTTCCTCTGAGAAGAAACTTTGCAAATCAAGAGGCTGTATGTACGACTTTCATTGAAAGTGATATTTTCATCAAATATCACGAACGTATGATTTGAGACCTTTGACAACATTTTCCGTTCATATGAATTAATGACATTGGCCAAATATGAAAACATTTAAAATTCTTTTTACCGAGACCGATCACATTGGATATAGACAAATATATGAAAATACAATTCACTGAGTGACAATTCTCTATTTTAGGTCACGAAAAGAAAATACTTTCATAATACAATCTGTTTTTGATGTGTTGAGTGACGGTTAAATCATTAAACCATCTAAAAGGTAATTAATCAGTTAGAGAAAGACACGCACATGCTGTTTTGAAAGAATTAAATAGATAAAATTTCATTCGTTAGACATTTTCTTAATCTTTCTCTTTTTCATGTGCGTTCACGACAATTTAAATCGTAATATTCCCTCGATATCCCTTGATTTTTCTGTACGAGAGAAAGAATAGATATGTATATATTAAGTAGAAGGACATTCGGTTCAATATTCGATAAATTCCGTATCTTCTGCATAAACATGTATTGGCAAATTTCGAAAGATTTTCTTTCTTTATTTACTCGATCGAATTGTCAAGACAATCATTTCGATCCTATCGATGGATTTCGATCAATCGCAAGTCTTTTAATAACATCATTACATATCGTTGGAATCTTCAGTACGTTACTACTTCCATATCCGAACATCGAATGGCAAACATTTTTACACAGTGCTGCATTCGCTTTGATAAATTTAATGAGTTTTTCCTTGGAAATCTTCTTTATGTTATCAGGTTTCTTATTAACCTATAAATTAATTTCGAAATGGAATCGAAAACGGTTAAATTACGAAGATTTCCTTGTGAAAGAATATCCTTTGCTGGTGATGAAACGAGTTTTTCGATTTTGGCCTGGATTTCTTCTAGTTACTTTGATTTTATTGATCTTCGGCGAACCGCTTTATCCCAATGCGAATTATCTGATTGAATTCTTACGGAATTGCAATCTTTGGCTCTTTTTTCAAAATTACATCAACACTGATTATTGGTATTTTACATTTTCTCCTCTTTGGTCCATCAGTTTGGATATGCAAATCCATGTTCTCTTACCGTTATTTCTTTATTTATTTTATTCAAAGCAAAAATATCTTTCAATGAATAAATCTTTGCTCATTTTAGTTCTTTTATCGATCGTTCAAGTAATGATCGTATTTAATCCACAGACAATGTCAATCGCTTCGATCGGACATCGTTATTCATCGTTTCGCGTGTTATCTTCACCTTTTTTAAATCAATGGTTGGAAACGAAATATAATTTAACAAAATTCTCTCCAACATCTGAACTAATTCCATTGAAATTATTTATGGAAAATGTTTATTTACCATTAGGATGTCGATTCGGAAGTTTCATCATTGGATCGATTTTAGCAATAAAAATTTTTCAATGTCAAAGTAAATCGTATCCGAATCAGAAATCCAAATGGCAAATCATGAAAAAATATTTATTCTTTGGAATGATTTCTTTTCATTTATTATCATTATTGCAAACAGCAGATGTTCCTCCAAATCCACCTGATATTTTCTTAAAATTTCTCATTGGAATTTCAAGACAATTGTTTACAATTGGCCAAGCATTCTTGTTATTCGCTGCTTTATGTCCTCAAACACATCCATATCATTCATCAAGATTAAAAACGTTTCTCTCAGCACGATTTTGGATTCCAATATCGAAATTAAGCTATTTTACATATCTGATTCATATTCGTATTGCATTTCAATTGATTGTACATGGTCCGTTGAGATTATTCAAGACATATTCGATAACGTATGCAACTCTTCTTACTTTACCGATTGTTCTTCTACTTAGTCAAGTCATTTCCACGATTTGGTTTGTTTTCATCGACAAACCAATTGAACGTTTTATCAACGAACAATTTCTTCAACACCGAACAACAAAATCGATTTGAGGTTCAAATCGCTTCCGTTCATTGAACTGTTTAGTTTTCATTAAGCCGTTTACTAAAAATTTTAAAAAAAAATAAAGATATTCTACCAGAGAAGTCACATTTCTTCCATAAATAAACACACCAGTTTTAGACGATAATTATCAACTCAAAAGGCTCAATCCTCTTCATTGAATTAAACGTTTTGTGATACAATACGTCAATAATTGGCAAATTTTAGCAGGATTTATCATCGTGAAAGTATCGTTTGAAAGAGTCAGATGTTTCAATTGTATGTCTGTTATTTGTACTTTTGAATGCTACTGAAGATATCATGAAATTGACCTACTTCGGATGAATCAATGACAAAAACATGAACACTTAGTTGCAGAATGAATGAATATTTGCTTTATAGATCTACTCTCTGTCTTTATTCTATGACGCGAAAAGCAATAAAGTAGATTTTCTACGAATAAGTCAAATAAACAATAAAAGAAATTGAAATCTTATTTTCTGATTTGTTGATGATTGATGCTCATCAATGGTGGAATTCCGTTGAATTGTGTATATGCTTGAAAAATCGCAGTTGAATTGTCAACTGTTGAACAATTTGACATCGATTGTGATAAAGATGACGTTGGATACGTTTCATTCGATTTGTGTTCCTCCTGAAATACTGGGGTTTTCTTCAGGTTTCTATTAAATATCTCACGAATTTGTTCGATTAATCTTGGAGATAATTCATTCGATGAAGAATCTAAATTGAAAATAGAACTTTGAACGTCAAATTCGAAGTGACAAAAAACCTTTTTGATAATTTGCATATTCTACGGGTAATGGTGGTAATTTGCCTGTTGGTAAATTCAACATGTAAGCTTTTTTTTCAAGTAAATAAACAAGAACACGATCAATTTCATCTAAAGTCAATTGTCTTCCATCAGCTAAAAGACACAACAATGTCGATAATGGAAGTTTATCCTGAATCGTTGGTATTTGACAAGATTTTTGTTTGAACATCGAATAATTGTTGAGAATTAATTCATAAACATCTTCCAATTTCAAATTTCGATGTTCTACAAGACGAATTTGCATACATGAAAAGTAAATCGAAAGAGAAAACCTTCGATTTGTCCATGAAGAATATGAAACGAAGCTGAACGTCGATCTTCATGCATTGGCAAAATGATGATTCCATAGAGAGATTTTTGCTCAATTGCATCGTCAATTGCTTCATGTAATGAATAATTTTCTCTGATCACAAGAATCGATGTTGTCAAACCATGATTTTCAAGGTATGAACTGATCTCTTCGGCATAGTTTCTAACAGAGATTTCAAAGTGAAAACTTTCCTTTTGTTAAAGTTTTTCTTCGAAACCTTTGACGATGATTGACGAGAATAATTTGACAACCGATGAATTGTTGAGAATTATCTGGTTGAATTACGAATGATTTTTGCTGATCATCATCCCTCAAAAGCAAAGCTGTTCTTCGATCAAATCATTAAAAGAAGAATCTTACGAAAAGGAACTTCTTCTTTTCTGATAAGAAGAGTTTTTTGAGCAAACGGTTTTTTCCGAATTATCACAACTAAATAAAATCGAACAAGTAATTCCATCGCATTAACAAATGAAAATCCAACTTGATTTGTTCACCATTGACGGATATTTTCATTGCAGGTAAAATATCTTTTCAAAGAAATCACAAAGAAATCTTTGTCGAACTCAAATTCTTGATTTTACCAAGTTTGTTTCCTTTAAGAAATAAAGAACTTTGTCCTTGTTGAATTAATTGATCTGCATTAGAAAGATTTTCATATTGAACAAACAAATGATTTTTATAAACTCGAATATCTTTGAATTGAATAAGAAAGAGTAGTTTTTCAGCGAGAGAAATCGTTATTTTACCTGAAATTTTACCGAATGGTCGAAAAAATTCTAATAATTCTCGATCCGATAAATCATCTGTTGGAACATTTCCAACATAAACTTTTCCATCAAGACTTGACCTAAGGAAATCGAATGAAGAAGTTTTTCTGCATAAAATCAAAACATACGTTCGTTGAGAATATGAACATTCAGATGATTTTCTTCGTTTTCGCTCATAATCTTCATCATCACTGATCGAAGATTTTGTTCGAGAATAAGTTTTAGAGAAATTTCGATATTTATCGGTCATATGATCGATTACAGAGACAAATTAGACTGATAACTGAAACGTTAATCTTCTCTTTTCAAATGCATAGATATGTTAAATATTTTATCTCGAAAAACAAGTTCTGTGAATCGTGCAGATGAAATTTTCAACACGTGATCGTTCTCTTCTCTTCATATTCGTTTGTTTTTACAGCTTACAATTGAATAACCCAATAATAATCCGGTGGCGTTTTAGATTGATGGAATGCAGAAAAGATTTTGCGATTACGAATATTGTCTAGATTATTGAGTTGTCAATTTTTCATCTCCGACTACTAAATTCACGATTAAAGATGACTTTCATAAATATAATCTCATAAACAACGTTCAATTCTCTTTTGCTTTTCAAAACATTGTATAAACGACAGCAAACAAGTCTATATCACCTGTTTTTTCTTTTCCTTTTCTTCGAATACGAAAAGGATTGTACAGAAAATTGCGTAGTCGAAATGATTGGTTAATGATCATCGATTTACCATGAAAATGTTCATTGATGTGTGACGAATATCAAAATAGAATAAATCTAACAGTAAGCGATATTGTCCTCGTCAAAAATGCCTTCAAAAAAGAAACGAAACATTCCATTCGATGGTGAAGATATAACTCCAACAAAAGACGGATGTAATATTCCCTTTTTTCTCATTGAAAAGATTGATTTTGTTTTCTATTCAATAGGCTTATACAAACAAATTGTGAAAGAAAATCCGAATGGTGAAAAATCTTGGTTTGATGATAAAGTAACCATTCATTATGTTGGAAGTCTTCTTGATGGAACAATTTTCAAAGATACTCGAGAAGAGAATTCGCCTCTTAGTTTCAATTTAGGAAGAGGTGAAGTGATCAAAGCATTTGATATTGCTGTAGAAACAATGTTATGTGGAGAAATTTCAAAATTCTTCTCGAAACCCAAATATGCGTATGGTTTAAAAGGTTTACCTGGAAAAGTTGATTCAGCAGCAGATGTGATTTTTGAAATTGAATTGATCAGTTCAACAGGTTAAGTGAAAATCTAATGAAAACTTTTCTTCAATCTCTTTTTATTTAAGGAAAAGATATAAGTGAAGAAAGGGATGAAAGTATTCTTCGACGAATAATTAAAAGAGGCGAAGGTTATGAACCAGCAAATGAAGATTCAATTGTTGAAGTTAATCTGAAAGGAAGTCAAAATGATGAGATATTTGATGAACGAACAGTGACGTTTATTGCGGGTGCAGGAATTGTTGAAAATATTCCGTCAGGGTACAAATTTCTGCTTTTTCAAAGTGTTCTTCTACTTGTTGATCATTTAGAATTGAACGAGCGATATTTCGTATGACTAAAAATGAACATGATCGAATTTATTTGAAAAATCAAGCAATTGAAGATTTAAAAAAGAAATTTAATCTTTCATCCAATGAAACAATTCAATATGACGTTATTTTAACAAAATTAGAACGGGTACGATCCTTTGGACACTTTGAAAGCAAGTGTTTTTCTCTCTGTTTAGGCAAAGGAAGAACGACAATTAAGCGACGATCAAAAACTACAACAATCAGAGATTTTAAAAGCGCGTGCAGATGAATTTGTTAAAGTAAAACAATCTAAATGATTTCTTTTCAATGAAGATCTCTCTTTTCAGGCTGGTTATTATGATCTTGCAGCGAAAAGATATAGAACGGTCTTTCATTATCTTTTAAATGCAACATTGGTCAGTGAAAGCGATCGACAAAAATCGTGGGAATTGAAATTTGCATCGCAATCAAATTTAGCTTTATGTTATTTGAAACTGGGAAACTATGCTGAATGTAGAAGATCGTGTGAAACTGCACTGGCACATGATAAACGACATGAAAAATCTCATTTTCGTCTTGGACAATGTCGATTGGCAACAAGAAATTACGAACAGGCTATTAAAGATTTTGAAACCGCTTTAGAGATTAATCCATCAAATGTTCAAGCGAAGCAACTAATTGATGAGTGCCATCGAAAAATTAAAGAACATCGAGTCGATGAAAAAGAACTTTATTCATCATTTTTCAAAAAAGAAACAAAGAAATAAATCTGTTTTTTTATTTAGGAAATGTGGTGTTTTCTATATTGATTGATTGAAGAGAAATTTCTGAGAAAGATATGGAGCTCAAATTAAAAAAGAGTGTGAGGGTAAAGCGAATTTTCTTTTTCTCAGTAACCCTCCTCCTCTGCCGTTCGAAGCCTACAGCACTTGATAGAGCATTCAATTCTGAACCGAACACGATTAGTTTTAGGGTTAGTACAACTACACAGGCCATTCCCGAGAATAAAGCATTCCAATGTGATGCGAAGTTTATTTATATTAAGCAGTTCTTCTTTAGTTGCCGTCCTTTGAAGCGATTGGCCACTAATTGCATTCACTGCGACGATGCATATAGACATATTTATAAGTTCTTTCTTGGTAACTTTATTTACTTACACTTTATTTGTAAGGCATTGTCGTTAAAGGTGCTTTGAAATCAAATGACTTCTGTTTTCATTTACCTTCCCTGATGGCAACTTTTTCATAAGATCAGAAACGAAAATGTGTATGATGTTAAAGGTGTTTATTGAATAAATTTGATAGAACTCTAATTCACATTTCATTCATAATGAGATTTTTTCCAAAAAAACATTTTACACAAAACAAGGCAAGAACTACATTAACAAAGAAAAAGATGACAAGTCATTCATAACCTTTGATTTAATTTCCATTTGTTGCAGCAGGAACATACTTTTGTCCATTGCTAACATGACCATTGTTAACATATCGGTCATAAGCAGAATATCGACCAGCAATGAAAGCTGACATAGGTAAAGCCGCATAACCGAAGACAACAGCCGCAACCATGCAACGTGATGAATGATAATTCATACGTTGATATGAACCGTAATCAAAAAGACCAGCTGTCATCATAACAACAGCAACGAAATATAACATTGGGATAAAGAATCGTCGGTCACTGGTTTGGAACATTTCCCATACTGAGAAGATTCCACCAACAAACATAAATATCATTCCCAATAGACATAAGATAAAAGTTGTACGCCAGAACATTGTCACACATTGATTTTCACCTGACATACATCGATAAAATAAACCCTAAAATACCGATTCAGTAAAAATAAATCTTCAGATTTACGTAATGACACGACTTACATTCCAGCGCATTGTGGTATTTTGGTGGTTCATCATCATTGGCATACCTGGTTGAAATTCATATTCCATTGTCCAGTAATTAGTAGCTAATGATACAACACCAAGAACAACACCCATGAATGCGAATACACCAGCAATCATGGTCATACGACGAAAAAATGGATCCAAAGTCATGATGATTGTATTTTCTGGTTGGAAAATGGTTGATGAAATGAATACTCCCTACTTATGACCGATTCACCTCCGTTTATATACGAACAAACGGAAACAAAGGGAGAGAGAACTATGGAGAGTGAATTCTAGAACAATGATTTTCCTTTCGCTTCTCTTTCTGTCCAATCTTAATCGACATTATACAACGGTCAACGAACGAACTTTTCTCTTTTCGAATTTTCATCACGAAGCATGCTTCTTAGGTCGTTGACGACTGTTTTTTCGAAGATGAGGTCATGCCCTTTCTTTCTTTCTTTCTTTCTTTTCATACGGGATAGACGAAGAAAAAAAATCTTCCTAATTTCATCTCTTAGAAAAATACATCAACAGATATATTGATGCAACTCATTACCAGCAAAACGTAATTTGAATTTAGAAATGCATATAGTGAAACCCAGACAAAGTCGAAAAGTGCCTGTTGAATGAATAATAAATAGATTAGATTATCGTGTTATCTTTCCACTAGGGAATGTTTTTCCGAATATCTTTATCGGAACGGATATCGTATTCACATTCGAAAGAAATGTTCGTTGCGTATCGATCATATAATTAGACGTTGCATTTCTCTTGATGATATGAGCGTTCACTATCAATGCATCAGTTTCAATTAGAGACAAAGATAAAAGCTAAACTATAGAATTCAAAAATCAATGGCAGAAAAATTAACGTAATGCGAATTATATCTATACTTTAATCATGCAATAACTGGTTATGCGTGTTTTCTTCAATCAGCATTACTTCGTAGTGAATTGAAAAATATGATTTGGACAAGACACATTGCACCACAAATGCAATAAAACGAACAAAACTTCGCTTTCTCTTCTTTTTATTTTGCATTTCAATTGAATTTTTCTCTTTTTATGAATTGCACAATATATAACTAAATTGTCAATTTCTGCACATTCTGACAAGTGAAACGAAGGATATCTTTGTCTCTTCATGGATTCCATGGAAGTAATGGTTGTCCATTTCCATCANGCACTTTGTCCAAATGTATTGAAAGAAAGTGAACTAAATCAACTTCGTATACCAATAGAAGAATTAAAGAAGATTCAAGATTATCAAATCAAAAAAACCTTTGATGTTTATTCAAGTCGAACAGTTGGAATGATTAAATGTCCGAAACAAGATTGTACATGGGTTGCTGAAGCTGCTGATCCCAATGAACGTTTTAAAGTTAATTGTCCTTTATGTCAACAACTTCCACAGATTACACAGCGATGGTTCTTTTGGTGTCAAACTGGATGGTGATGAACAAAGATCTTTCAATAGAAATTTTTACTTCTTTTTCTCTTTTGTTTCGTTTAGAACGTGAACGTTATTTAAGACAAAGAGCACAACAAGATGCAACGTATCAAGCACAATTAAATGAATACAATCAAAAACATAAACAAAATGAAAATCGTAATCGTGATTTACGTCGTCGTTATGATGAATTAATGAATGATGAACAATATAAAGCACAAAATTCTCGTCTTTGTCCATCATGTAAATGAGTTGTTCAACATCTTGAAGGTTGTGATTCAATGGTATGTAGACAATATGTACATGGTGGAAATATTCAATCTGGTTGTGGTCATAAACTTAATTGACAACAAGCTCAACCATATCGGCCATCAACAACAAAACAACTAAAACAAGTTATTTTAGATCTTCCAAGAACTGAAAATGCAATTGTTCATCATAATGGTATCAAATGGGATCTTCGTAAAAGTGATGTTAATGGAATTCGTTTTGATTGTGTTCATTGTCCGTCATTAACTTTTTGTGAAAAATGTGAACAGCAGTCAACTTTAAATCATTCAGAAGAAGATCAATTTTTAGACCGACAACAACATGTTTTAAACTTATTATGACACCTGAAGAAGAAGCTTTTCAATTTTAATTCTTTATCAGTGTGAAGCTAACACGAAGGAGCCCAGAGACGCGACGAAGAAATCACATCTCCTTTTCACATCTTATCTCAAATTCGAGCATTCAAATGCAGTCTGTGGACTGATTCAAATGCAATGGAAAGGAAACGATCACAGCCACACGGGTGCACACCTAGCTCGTAAAATCAATCTATGAAAGCTATTCCATGCACTTATAGTTATGCGTACGGTAACCTTTAATATATGGTGAAAAACGAATCTAAGTCTTTGAAGTTTGCGATTTAGTGCTTCGTTGCTTGCTGAAATGTGAATAAACTGTGTCGCAATCCGACTTTCCAACGAGATATCACTTAAATGGTTATTTTCATACTAAACCATCACACGTAGATCTTAAATGAAGTGTAATCGTTTGTCTTTATCTATCAAAGGATTGAGAGGAAGTAGCAAAACAAAAAAAATGATCGGTTTTGGCAAAGATTCCATGTACCTATATTTTTGCCATTTTTTTTATGAAAATCCTATCTTTTAAACAGAATCGATCCTCTAAGGATTCCTCTTTTTCAAAAATTTTTCAATCGGAGGCCAGGACTTTCTCGATGGCTGATGTGTCGATATTTTGGCAATTGAAGAACGTGACGAAGGTGAATTTTCATGATTTAAATTTAAATTAGTCGTTGTTGCTTGCAAAGTGTAGGTTTTTTGAATAAGTTCCAATGGTTTATAAATATTCGAATTAACTGATGACATGAAGATTTAATAAACATTAAAAAAAGGACAATTTGAATTTTTTTCAAATCAATTAGTGATGCATTTCATCTCTTCGTACAGAGATCATGAACGCTAATAGAATTTTTCAACTCGCACTATTCTCTCATTTTTTTGTTCATAGAAGAAATTTATCACGTTTTTGCTGTTATTTGGATGAAATATTCATAGGTACAAGACGAATTTGAGAAGGATACGACACTAAAATGGTCTTTTGTCTTATAAAACTTCGTGTAGAACGGTATGCTTTTCTCTTGTCTTAACAGAAAATGAACATAATATTCACATATCAATATAACATTTTTGCGGCAGCTTTATTTTCTTATTGATGTGAAACAAAAGAATGAAATGGCACGATGACATCTCTTGGTAGGGAACAAAATACAACTAACTATTTCTAAGAATGTGTATTAGTGGCCTCTGTTGATCAATAAATTTGTATAATATGAAATCAGTTGACCAATGTTCATTTTTCTCTCTTATCTATCTATTTGTGTTTATTTGTATTTCCTCATCGAATCGAACAGGAAACGTTGTTGACATTCGCAAACAAAACATCAATATTTTCACTAAAAACGTGACTTGATCTAATTTATTTCGACTGCTAAGAGTCAAATATTATCTTTTTGATTTGATTTCTATTCAAGAAAAAGAATTCAACTTAGGAAATGCCTGTTAAACTCGAACGTAAACATGCTTTTCCTTTGGCATTGGCTCCGATCTTACTTGCTCTTGTTTTCGTTTTATTCAAATTGTATACAGCAAGCAAAGTTACGAATCCTGAAACAGGCCGAGTTGCTCGTGTTGCATTGAGTCCTGAACAAGAACAACGATTAGGTTTAGAAGCGTATGCTCAAGTAAAACGAGATGAAGCAGGAAAAATTATTCAAAGTGGGCCAGATGTTGATTTAGTTAAACGTGTAACAACTCGACTTGCACGAGCAGCTGCTGAAAAAGCAGTTGTACAATACAATTGGGAAGTAAGAATTGATTACAAAACATGATTTTGTTTATTTTTGATAACCTTTTGTTTGTTTTTCGAATAGGTGAGTGTGATTCAATCACATGAAAAAAATGCATTTTGTCTACCTGGTGGAAAAATAGTCGTGTATACAGGGATCATTCCAATAGCCAAAAATGAAGCTGGATTAGCAACTGTTCTTGGTCATGAAATGGCTCATGCAACTTCAAGACATAGTGCTGAAAGACTTTTCCGTTCTCAAATTGTTCAAACTATATTAGGAGGCGTGCAGGGAAGTATGATGGACATGGATCCAGCTCAAAGACAAGTAAACACACATATTTGACAAATTTGGACAGAAAATAATCTCTTGTAATAGACAATAATGGGAGCATTGGGTGCTGGTGCAAAATATGGTGCAACATTACCATTTTCACGTAAACAAGAATCGGAAGCAGATCATATTGGTTTATTATATATGGCACGTGCTGGTTATGATCCACGAGAAGCGGTTGCCTTTTGGCAACGAATGGATGAACAACTTGGTAAAGGTTCTCCACCGGCATTTCTTTCTGATCATCCATCACATAACACACGTATTGGTCAACTTCAAACATGGATGCCAGAAGCTCAAAAAGAATATAATCAACATCACAATCGAGCACCAGCCGCTTAAGTACTTTTTATCTCAGTTCTATCTATTCATTGATGTTTTTTGCTTTTTTTAAAATGCTTTGTTTTGTTTCTTTTTCTATGAACTTTTAAAAGAAAAATTTAGATTAGATAAATCAAATATCACATTTTCGAATGTCTTGTCAAAGTCATTTTATTCCTTTTTGAATAAAAAGCGCTTAGCACTGTGAACAAGTTTTCATCAGAAAGATAAATGAAAGTGATACGATGTCTTCGTCTGATCTGAATTCAGAAATCATTGTTGATCTCGTTTCAACTGGTGTATTTACATTTCTTCTTATTATTATATCTCTTCTAAATTATTTCTCAAAAGATTCTCTCAATTATCAATATAATTTTGATGCTTACATTCATGAGCAACAAGAGAAAACTGAAAGAGATTTCACACAACTATCAACAGTAACGAATTTGTCATCATAACCTTATATAATATGTATTCAATATCAATGAATGTACAACATGATAATTCATTCTTTGAAATATCACCGGTTGGAATATGAATTCATTAACCACCAAACGTATTTACATTCATAATAAAATTACGCGAAAACTTCTTTTTTATTGAGTGAATCTTTGATTTTGCCACTGGTTCATCATTCTTTGAGGAAATAAAGTCTTAGAAATACAACTTCTTTCATCAGACAGTCTGAGAAGTATTGAGAAAAAATATTGTAGGATATAATCGATCTTTGTATCACTGAGAACTTGACACAAGCTCTATAAAGTTTTAAGACGCCGAGTTTAAATCGTCAAGTGAACCGTGCAACTGTATAGCGCGACAAGAATTACTTCAGTTTTTTCACGTTCTCATGTTTCGATCTCTGTATTTGTATAATGAAGAACTGAAATTTTGCGTTTCTTTTACTGTTGAATTGCGAATCTCGATTGAAACGATGAAGAAAATGCTGCATTTCACTGTAAGCGATTGGGCTGCTCATCTATTGGTTACATTACAATAGCTCACATACAGAAAATGTGTCAAAATCACGTGTCAAAGATATATTTGTCAACGCATGAGTCGACATTGCATCAGCATTTATGTCATATATGACACTTGTGTATAAAATTTCATGTTATTATTTTTTTTCTTTTTGCAGTGATCAAAATGGTATTGATTTTATTTGTAATATTACTTTGTCTGTTTATTTGTTATCTATTCACTTTTCCTCGTTACACAGAAGAAGATGATTTGACAACGTTAAAGAAATATCAAACAATTAATCAAAATTTATTGTCTGTTATGACCTTTAATATTCGACATGATATTCACGAGCGTGATCCAAATAATAACTTTACGAAGAGAGTTTTTCGCTTAGTAGAAACTGTCGAAAAATGGAAACCATCCGTCCTAAGTGTGCAGGAACCGTTTGCCGATCAGATACGACTTTGGCATTGTCATTTGCCTAAATATTATCGATATGTTGGTTATCAACCTATGGATACCGAGGATGGTTGTGAAGATTCTCTATCAAAAATGGACTTTAGAGTCGCTATTTTATATAATACTCAAATACTGACGTTATTAGAACAAGATTACATTTGGTTATCGAAATGTCCAAGAATAGTTGGAAGTAAAGATTGGAATAGTCACGGTGTGCGAACATTGAACATCGCACGGTTTAAATTGAAAAATCTTGAAAATTCTCCTCGAATTCTTGTGTTTAATACTCATTTGGATGTGAGAAATGAACAAGCGCGTCAGGAACAAGCAAAGGTAATTCGATCGACGATAAAACAATGGCAAGAAAAATATCCGAAAGATCTCGTTTTTCTATGTGGAGATTTTAATACCATTCCAAAACAAACGACACATCAAATCTTAACATCGTCTCAGTTTTTATATGATACATGGACAACTTGTCAAACATCTCCATCAACATGCATATCTCATTCATTTTCTTCATCTTTTCACGGTTGGCTTGGATCAATAGTGAACACGTATGGATTTCAATTCATTCAAATAATATTATACACCTTTCGTGGCCTAGGTGTTGATTTACCTTATGAAACATCCTTGAGAAAATCAGTTATTATCGATATTGCAAAACAAATTTGGAAGGTTCGTCGAAACATATGTTTATCAGATATGATTTCACTTTGGCGTTCACATCGAATTCATGTTGATTGGATTCTGTATCAGCATGCAATGGATGGAAGCTCTCATTTGCAACCGAAATTCATAGCTGTAGGAGATATTCGTTCTCGAAATTATTCGTCCGACCATTTTCCTATTATTGCTCTCTTTCAAATAACGCCGATCCTTCCCTGAAAGACTTCTCCGAAGGTTGAACACATTCAAACGCCTTGAAATACAAATAAGGCACTACAACTGCTACTGAATCTCAGCTGCATCACGATGCTGTGTAATGTACTAGAATTAATAAAAGATAAATATTGCTCGTTTTTGATGGATCGAACCAACTAGCCATTTGTCAGTGAGAAATTTTTGAGTACCAGCTGTGTTTGCTAAAAACTGCATCGCTTAATAACTAGCCAGTCTTAAACCACTCATTGCTAGTGATAGACCTTTGAAGTTTGTTTTTCTATTTTCACACTACACTAAGTTGCTCAAAAAAGAACGATGTATAATCGACAGCCTGCAAAGCATTCATAGTACGTCTGTGTTTTATCCGCTGACAATGGATTCTTCTCTCTACTTTTGGAAAAGTGATATTGTTTCCAATATTTTCATTAAGGAATCTTCGTCTGATCCTTTTAAAAATCTTTCGAGTTTGATAAGGTTGCCCCAAACGTATACTTTAAAGTTAATCTGGAATTCTAACGTCTAGACGTTGGTCAGCCACGGACGGCTAGCCATTCCCGTGCCTGTCTTCATTATGGCTTCCAGTTTTAATTAACTTTCAAAGTGAATAACCATGTTTCATTTAATTAGCAAAGAAACTAGATAAAAAGTTTTATTTTATAATTTATCATGAAACGAGCACCCATCATAGTGTCTCATATGTTTGAGATACTATTCGTATAGTTGATGCCTCTGTAGCTAATAAGATAGGATTCTACTGCCGGATATATCATCTGTAACATATTTCCGCTGAAATCCAATCGAGAGAGCTGACATGTCGCAGCTAACAATGCAATAATGATATTAAATCCATACCACATCTTCTGATTCCTTGAATTGCAACTGCGTCATAATGAAAGATATACTGAACCTTTTCGTGTAAACTCCTAATCTTCTATCTTCATGCACGTCATATCTAGGAATAGTGTTCAAACCTCTGCTTTCTGCAAAAGATTTCAGCAAAGATACCGAAAAATATCTCTTTTGGAAAGAGAATGAAACGAGCCAAAATTCAGTGAATAGGAGAAAACTAAAGATCACCGTTCGGCCAATCCTTACTCTATGTATTAATAATTTATTCATATGTGATAGCTAGTTTATTAACAAGTAATAATTAGTTACACCTAACGTCAGTTTCGAGTTCGCCCACGCCGAAAATCCTCCGGACAGCCATTTCCGATCACTGTCGTCAAGAATTCATTTTTGTATCGAATGTTGAAATCTAATTCTTTAACACCAACAAACAAACTTTTTGAATTTGAATGACTACTTATGACGCTATAATCCTTTCTTGCAGAAAAACGAATAATGAACAGAACAAGCATTTGTTTCTTTTATCAAAGATTTCCTGATTGCATGGAGATACTAATGTAACGCTCTCATGATCCACAAGAGCACAAAAAGCTTAATCATCGCGGCATGCCTTTCGTAGATTGAATTTCATTTATATTTGTGCGTCCATACATATTCAAACACAATTCATTGAATTAAGTTATCAGAAACACTAGTGCCTTGGCTCGTGTAAACAATATCGTTCGAGAAGTCTTTCTTAATTTAACAATGTTGAAAAAGAAGATCAAAGTTCAATTAAATCATACGAAAAATTTCACTTCAAAAGTATAAAGAGTTCTTTTTAACGTAAATTTTCACTTCTTGGATGAGGTATTGAATTTTGTGTTAAAATTCTTTCTTCTGATTGTTTAGCATCTTCACATGAAACGACAATGATACTTTTCGATTGAGTTTCAAAACGAATAAAAATATTTTCTTCGCTATTTGATATTTGATCAATAACATTTGCTAAATGCTTTATATTTTGAATTTCAATTCCATTGACAGTTTTGAGAATCGCATCGATAACAGATGATTCGATTCCATAATTAATTTCATCCACAAGGATTCGATTAATAACAACAATTTGTTGATCTGACTCTTCCAGTGTGCCATTCAGTGCTAAACTAACTAAATGTCTTGGAGCTTTTTGTTTCCAGTTAATAAAACCCCATTCATACAAATAAAAACGAGTTAATACTGTGAAGACAATTCCTCCATAAATTAAATATTCTGGACGTTTATCATGTGAATGTAATGGAACAAGTGCGGAATTATTATCTAATAAACTTGTTAATTTCATTTCTTTACCTCAAAAATGAAATGAAACTTTCAAAAAGAATTCTCTGTTTGATAAATGACTTTTTACCTTGTCGTATAATTGTAAATGAAATTTCATCACCAACAAATTTGATTTTCGATAAATGAATGAAACTGAGTCTTTCTCCACGACGAAAATCAATTGTTCCATCATCAGCAATTGATTTCTCATCAATACCTGTGATCACATCATCTTTCTTTAATATTTTGTTAAGAATACACGCTGGTTCAACTGCTGTTACTAAAATCCCATGTTGATCATCATTTAATTTCAAATATTTTCGAAATGAACAATTTTCCATTGATTGATAATGAAAGACCATTCGAGGAAATCCCGTATATTTTCCATGTAATTGAATATCATCGAGGAAATGTTTGATTACTAATACTGGTATAATGTATCCAATTGATTGAGCATTATTCATTCCTTGAAATGATACACCGACAACTTTTTTATCTATGAAAAAGAAAAACAATAATCAAAATACACAATACGTATTTCTATATGTCTCAAATACTTTTCGTTCTCATCTCTTCTTTCCTTTATCAAACACATAAGAAAACAAACCCGAAAATTATCTAACACTCTGTGTTGATGATTTTCCTTTTACTCAGCTTCAATTTCTTTTTTATATGTAATTATTTGTGCTCATTTTGATTAAAGCTATGCATATAGTTAATTATTCCGAAACTTTTCTTTTGTACCTTGAAAAGCTGGTCCACCACTATTACCAGGATTAATTGCAGCATCAATTTGTATTGATAACAAATATTCCAATGAATGCGAATAAGTCGACATACAAACTCTTGAAACGACACCTTTTGTTACTGATAAATTATCACCACCTCAAAAACAAATATCCATAATATGAATAGATGAAAAGAAATACAGATGATGTTTACCAATTGGATATCCAACAACTAAAATTGAATCCTGTAATTCCGGTAGTATATCACTGAATATCAATGGATTTACATTATTCCAGAATTGATTATCATCAACAGTCAACATAACCAGATCACATTCGTGTGCAATGTGTAATATACGTCCAGGGTATTTCCTTGTATCACCATGTTTTTGAATACGAATAACAGATGAATTTGAAACAGCATGAGCATTTGAAAGAATTCGTCGATCGTTTATTATAAATCCTGATGCTGTTGCAGCTGATTGCGATCCCATTTGCCTAAAGTAAGAAAGCATCATTGACAAGGGTTCGCTGCGAAAACTTCTTGTTCATCCACTATAATTGAGACGTAGGAGAATATTCCGATATAGATATAAATTAGAAATATGTATCCTCGTTTTTATGAACGAGACTTATTTTCAGGTCCAATTATATTCAAAACTTTGTTTCGTCGTCTTTATAGCGACACATTGATATTTTGCTTCATTCTCATCATGATTTTTGAGTTTCATCAAAAGAAGTAAATCCATAGGTCTTACCATGGTAAATCAAAGCTGCATGGAATTGAAGTACAAAAGATCTTGACAACACTATGCAACATTGATTCCAAAGATTGAACTTCGTCAGGATTAGTTTTGACATCTAATAATGTACTAACACTTGTGGTCGATTGTTGTTGTTGTTGTTGATTGTTTTCTATTTTATCACCTAGATTCAATCGTTTTATAACCGATGGAGACAATTGATCAGCAGACGAATCCAAATAATCTGTGAAACTATCGCCACTACCTTCCATAGCGGTATGAAAATAAATGTAGATCTACAAGAAACTTTATCATTTTTACCAAGAAAATTTTTGTTTAATGCGGAAGCCTCGAACTTTATTCGAAGGTGTTATACACTATAAAAAAGCGTATAAGATAGAATAAACAAGGAACTTTAGATAAATATCAGTCATTTTCCAATGATTCAATAATGAATTGACCACTCATCCTCATCTTTGAACTCGAACAAGATATTGGCTTGCCGGTATACTACAACAGTAAGAGCTTTCAAATGTTCTTAGTAACATATTGTACATACTTTGACTATATTTAACAGAAGTTCACATTTTGAAAACAGTTGAGTATCCGAACAGAATTCCGGGCTTTATGTAATCCAACGCATCTGGAATGGTTTTGTTAACGTTACCTGATAGCAAGATAGTTTGGGTGAATTTCACGCACGCCTATCAGCTGATCCTCACCGTCTTGATCTGCCTTCATTATAGCGTTCTTTGCCAAATTCTCGTCTTATTCTATACCAAGGTAATCATAATTGGATACTATCTATCGCCGAGCTGCTTAGGGAACGTTTCATCCAAATCACGCTAACCATACAGTTTTATAGCTTTCGTCAAAGCAACATCGAGTAATGCATAAAATCTGAGAACAACGCAATCGAATTGAATGAGAAAAGAGTGTCTATGTAGTTACTTCTTACATTCTGCTTCTAGTTGTGAATAACGTATTGGATCTATGCGTCTAAATTATTAGACATCAGGAGATTCGATTCCTTCCTCTGGCTTTGTTTCGTCCATATTACGGCGTATGGTATCGGAAGAGCAGACAAAAATCCGAAATACATATACAGCACGTGAATTTCGTTATCGCTACATCTTAACCGTTTGAATTCTATAGTAGTATTTTTGCTTCACATGTTTTATTACTGAATTGTATGGCACACTTTTGTGCAAATATGCACGTCGTTTCTTTACGAATGCAGTCGAGAAGAATGTTCTAGAACTTTTCGAAACTATGTATGAACAAAAGACAGCTTTGTATTATAAACGATCCGAAATGTGTTTAAATACTGTATGAATATGTGCGTGACAGAACATTTTCTATCCTTTCTATATACGAAAATATCAGACTTTTCATAGATAATTTCTGTGTTACGATTAGTTCCGAAAACGGTACAAAAGGATCCTGATCAAGAAAATGATGCTAGCAGGTTTTCATCCGATGGTCAAAATGATTCCCGTAATGAGAACGAGAGGGATAAGTTTTGTAGTCAATAAAAACAGCAGTTAAAATATCTACTTACATATAACAAAATTCAATAGAGCTAAACGCTGTGAAATACAAGCGTATTCGCCAGAGTTCTTCATGTCATACATTCTGTATCTAGAACAAGCTAATTTCATCATTTTAGCGGGAAATATTTTAGGGCTCAAAGAGTTAATGTGTTTTAATTTTGTGTGTTTCTGTTTTTTTTATTCAGCATCATCTTGTACGACGGTTCTTTCGCAAGCGTCTGGTAAAATTCCATGTAAGAGAAACAAAAAAAAATAGACGGTATGAAACAAATTTCGCATAAACTAAAAATAACTTCTTCTTTCTACGTTTAGACAGCAAGCATTGAGTTCTGAGAACATGACTCGCGACTGAAGAGAGAGTGACGGTAGAAAATTTAAATGATTTTACACGTTTCTCGGTGCAATAAAAAAAACTACCACAATCAAACCAACGTTACTCGAAGGCGTGTGTGGTCGACAGTTTCAATATTCACGTTTCATTCAGTTTGATATAGTGAAGTTCTATTTTCGGCCAATTATCTACAGTTTAGATGGATTTAGTTTAGATCAATTCGATGGGAAGATATTTTGAAAACATTCATTCACGACTTATAAGGATGTATTTTTTATCCAGAATCTATGAACTCTTTAGTGTATGTAAATCTTATCAATAGGATCCTTTCACATGATTGAAAGATAGCTCATTTTAACAAAGAGTTCACCAGAACGCTAGTCTATATACCCGTATTAGTTATAATTGTCAAAATTTACTTTCAAATACTAGTCTTTGATCAAAAAAGATATTGTCCGAATGTTCCTCGTACCCGTATACTTCACTTTCATCTATGTCAATTCACTTATTTTAAACTCGGAGATAGTGTTGTTACGATTCTCTGCCGTCGAGGTTTTACATCAATGAAGAGAACATTGTAGCATAATATTAAACTACCACTTTGTAACGATATCTTTTGTTTTACTGTTCTGAGTTTCCTAAGAGGATTTTGTATGTTTTCGTTTACATCAACATGAAAATGATAATCCCGTATTCACCTTTTTTCTATTTAGGGAAGCGCATGACACGAATTTAACTAAAGATAACTAGTTTATCGTGTAGCTGACAAAGCTAAATGTAGAAGAAGTTTTTAAACTGACTAAATACACCTTAAAATTTCGCAATATTTGACACAATTTTCTTCCGCAGCTTAACCAACAATATTATATCTTAACATTTAGAATTACTTGATTGACTACATACTCTTTGATACGCTGTTCCTTGCTCAAATACAATTGATTTACGATCAGAAGAAAGAAACCGCTCTCCGTAAATAATCGTGTTTCTGTGCGTAAGATTACGCATTTATATAGTCTTATATTTCTGATTACGGTTGCGTCTGTCTAATACAGACAAATATCGACAGCGGTTTGCTTGCAGTTGGAAAAAGTCAAATATTATAAGATGAGAGAGCGAGCATTTACAATAGGATACGACTAACCCATGTTTTCGATTGCGGCTAGATTGCCCCACAATGATCGCATTACTTCCTATTTCTATTTCAAATCTTTTGCACCTACTATTACAACGATAATTGGTGATGAGACCGCCTAAGTTGTCGTGCTTTATGATTCATCTACTCTTATTTAGAGTAGCTGCCTAAGTCGACTTATAATATAAGTGACGAATTCCTAATACACTCCTACACATACTTAAGAATAGATAGGGATAGATTTTGGTATACATAGTCTCAGAAATACTCTCAGACGAGCTATATATCAGCCTATGTCCACCGGCATACACAGGTACAACTAAATCTATCCCTAAACGTGTAGGATTATATAGATATACATCTATTTATATTCGAACTGAGATTAGTCTATCAGATGTCCATTTATAATATAAGTCGAACTAGGCATCTCATAGCTTTTACCGATAGTCGTATCAATCCACCGCCATTCTTCGCTTTCTCGTCAATAATGGTCCATTTTTTACTTGCTCATAATCCATTCGCGGCATCCACTAACCTATCAATGACTTAAAATACATGAAAAACACTCACCTATGCATTATCGACGATACTCAGGCATCTATAATTCGCTCCTGTAACGACAAAGTGGTTGAGTAGCTGACCACTTCTCACGGTATCGATGTTTATTGACTACTCTACATGACCAGAACGTATCTCTTTCACAATAAGATACGCGCTTATATAGAGAAGAGGAAAGAGAGATATGACCCAGAGATAGTATGATATAGAGGTGAGAAAATAAAGAACAGAAAGAGATGAACGATATCATCATCGTTACAATGTCCACGTTAAATACGATGATAATTATAAAAAAGATTTTTTATGCGTTACAAACTTTATTTTAATGTGCTCTGATATCTAAAACAATTTCCCATTAATAATTCTCGTTTTATTTTTCACCTGTCCACTTTCACTCTTACCTCTTATATCCATTCATAACTATAGTAGATATTTGCATTAGAAATTATTTTCCTATCATTAGTTCTTTTTCCAATTAATAATGATTGATAAAAATTACCTCTCAAATAAAAGTGTTTTTATCGTATCGAAATGAAAATATTTTATTTTGTAAAAGAAAACAAATTAAATAATAATTGATGATGAATGATAATGAGAACTGTTGATTGATGCAGTTGTTGTTGATAGAGATGTTTTATGTGATTGTTTGACTGGATTTTGTTGAATAAATTCTTTTAATTTTTTGTCTTTCGATATTTGTTTGTTTAGAAAACTGTACAGCTAAATATGGTTTTTCTTGTAATT